>PVJH01021917.1:0-37649 GCA_004026705.1 Nesogale talazaci | reverse complement strand
GAAACTATCCAATCACAATTAGCTCTGTTCTTCAAGATAGATCTTTTAATGTCCTCATTGGTGATTAATGTGATGTCATTTCTATGAAGTTAGCCATTCCCACTATACTAAACTATATGACTATTTGACTCAACCAGTCCATTTCCACTCACTAGTACCTCAAATAGTCATCTTTGTGAGTTTCATTTCATGTTTAATTTTTTAATTTTTCTAGATTCCCACTATCCATGTATCACATTCTGATTATTAGTGAACCTTTGCAGTTGCTACATCTCATTGTCTTATCAATAAATGAAGGTCTCTAAAACTTTACTCCTTCCATACCATCAAGATTGATTCTCTTAGAGGCAGCTCTTCCCCAGGCATATGTTAGAGTCTTCCAAACTGAAAGGTTTATCTGCTAGCACTCTCACTGACAATATGCTGCTGCTGCTACTTAGGTTTATTAAGGTTTTCAGTGACTGATCCTTCATAAGGGAACAACATACCCCTTCTTTCTCATCTGTTCTTAGTCTGGAAGCTTAGCTGAACCCTGTTCACCATGCGGGATCCTGCTGGAAACTGAAAGACAGGTGGCATAGCTGGAGTGAAGCAAAATTGCTTAGTATGGCTCTTCTATTCATATTCTTTTAAACTCTCACTCATTGAATGAATAACAGCTTATAAATAAAGTGGAAAAGACTCTACCTGGGGGATTGAACAGTTCTGTCATTCTGCTTGGTATCACAGTGAGCCATCTCAGAAACAAAAACAAGAATCCCATGGCCATCAAGAAAGAAAAGCCACTAGCAAAGCACAGGATGAATTCCTTTCTGAAGTAATGGAGTCACCAAAAACATCAACAAATACAACACCAAGACCATAAGCTGGATTAGAGGAGCTGCACCTCAAGGCAGGTAGGTTTTCTGGCCCCCAGAATGAGGCAGACACCAAAGGACCACAGGGATAACAAGGTGAGAATCAGAGAGGCACACACCTGCCAGCATGACTCAGGAGAAGTGTTCTAAACACAAGAACTATATTTTTAACATTTTGTAATCTCTTTGCCTCCTTGACAAACCCCAGAATCATGAGTATTGTCTGTATGGCTATTACAATGAATTGTGGAACCCAGGAGAGAATTGAGCACTGTGGGAAGGATGTTTGGTGTCAGAATAGGATACAGAAGGGTGGAGGAGGGAGGCATTCTGCCTCAAGGCAATGGGCATGGAGTAGCATAGACAGAGATGAACAGAAACAGGAAATAGGAGAGGAGAGATGCTAAGTGAGGATCCTGAGGAGCCTAGGAATACCAGGATTACAGGAAAAGACAGGGAGATTTCCCCAAAACTGATCATAGGGAGCCCTCCCCTAGAGCCAGTACCATCCATTTGAATTTCTAGCCTCAGAAACTGAGAAAGATACACTGCTGTTCTTTAAAGCCTCTCTCCTGTGGTCTTTCTATGATAGTAGCACTAGGAAACTAAGGTAATAATGAAGAGTCCAACTTACCAAGATGATATATAAATTCTAAATCTGTACTTATCTGATAATATATTTCACTTTTAGAATAAAGATGCATGTACCTGACACACAGCATGGGATCATTTTAATCACTTCAAATGCATGTGAAAGTTGGTCACTGAATAGAGAAAACTGGAAGATAAGTGATGCATTTGAATCATGCTGTTGGCATAGAATATTGAAAGCATCATGGACTGCCAGGCAGCAGAAAGATCTGACGTACAGGAAGTATGGCCAGAGTGCTCCTTAACAGCAAGAACGAACAGTCTTCGTCTGACAAACTTTGGACCTGTTAGGAGGAAGGATCAGTCCCAGGAAAAGGACATTATGGTTTATAAAGTGGAGGGTGAGCAAAAAGAAATGGAAAGGCCCCAAAAGGAAGAGATGAGTGAGTCTGGATGTCGTATAGAACCAAGGAAACACACAACGGTCCTGTAGTTCTTTAAAGCTTCCTCCTTCACCCTCTACCCCTACTATCATGAACCCAGTTCTACCTTACAAATCCGACTACACCAGAATGTGTCCACGAGTACAGATAAGAGCTTGTTATGCAGGGAACACAAGACAGATAAACCTCTCAGGATCAATAAAGAGAGTAGCAATATCAGAAGGGTAAGGGTAAGGTGAACAGAGAAAGGGTGACCTGATGACAATGACCTATATATAACCCCCTCTCAGGGGGACAAAAAACACAAAAGTGCATGAACAGAGAGAGCAATCAGTATAAGACATTTTATAATTTTAATAAATTATAAAAAAATCATTGGAGGAGGGAGCAGGGAATGAGCTAATACCAAGGGCTCAATTAGAAAAAAATATTTTGAAAATGATGGCAGCATATGTACAAATGTATTTGACACAATGTATGGCTTGTGATAAGAGTTGTATGAGTCTTCAGAAGGCTTTAAATTTTGTTAAGTTAATAAACTATTGTATAATCATAAGATCAAATACAGTCATTTCCAAAAACAATCCTTAATAAGTTATAGAACTAGTCACAATTTATTTTTTTTTGAAAACTGAGCTTTAATTGATGAAGGTATAACCCCTCCTGAACAGATTGAACAACAAAACTATATGAGAAGGGAAGGGATATATTGGAATGAGTAAGCTATGCCAATAAAAATATCATACTAAAAAAGAGAGAGAGAGAGATGAAAGAGAGGAATTGGCACAGAGGGTGCCTCAAAAGACCCAAGCAGAGCAATTGTCAGGGAAGCTCAGAAGCAAGCACAGCTCCATTCTCGGTGCAGAGGATCACTATTCGTCAGAATTGACCTGGTGGCACATCAAGTCAACAACAGCCATAATATGCTTCATCATGTAACAAAATAAAAAATGGCGACGGACCCACAGAATGAATGAAATCAATGCACAATCATAATAAGTGAGTTTAACACATTGAAGACCGGATAATGTACAATCAAGAAGTTAAAAATCAAGCGACCATATCTATGTGAAGGGGTGGGGAAATAGTGGAGATCCAAAACCCATCTGCAAATGAACACATTGAAGATCGAATAAACTCAGGATCCGTCCTCAATGTGTTAATATCTGTCACAATAATCTACAGAACACGGAGATAAAAGACTTAGTTGGAATTTGAACAAGCTGATGTATAGTTGGACAGTTGATTGTTGCTAAAGTGGCAGTGCAGTGCAATTGGAAACGGATAATAGTTTCCTACACAGTGTATTAGACTTATACGATAGTAGATGAGAAAACCACACTTGATGCCAATATGCCCTGTGTTAGACAGGATTCTCTAGAGAAACAAAACCAGAGAATAGATAAATGATAGATCATATAGATAGATGATAGATATGTAGATAGATAGATAGATAGATAGGTAGGTAGTCTGTCCATAGTTTCTGTTTGTCTCTGTCTATGCTACTCCATGAAGCTACAGCATGAAGGAATATAATTGCTACTTAATACACATCAGAACAGAGGACTTATTTCAACTCACTTCCATGAAATCGTTAATACAATGAAAGATCTTCAAGGATAGCTGGGTCCAAGGTAAAAGATGCAGACAGCTGAACCTTGTGAAATGCAGGCAGTCGTCCATAGGCAGCAAATGGCAAGATGGGTTACCAACAGTCAGCCAGATGATGGGATCAGCTCAAACAATGTGTACACTGGCAGTGTGGCAATGCATGTCTCAAAGGAACCTCAAGTTCTAGCTACACAGTCAGTGGGTTGGGTGTCCCACAGGTGGTGTAGCTTGCAAGTTGAGGCAGAGAACTAGCTAAGCAGATGAACACTGGTCCAATCACTAGAGAGAGAGAGAGAGAGAGAGAGAGAGAGAGAGAGAGAGAGAGAGAGAGCTTGTCAAACCATTTTTCTCTTTGCCCTCCCATCACACTGTGACCTTATTCATCCCTCATGTTCTTATTAGCCAGATTGTCACAATAAACCTACCTATCACACACGCTATACAAAAAAAAAAAAAACTATTGAAGTTGGGCTGCCCATTTTAATGTGAAAAGTAAAACAATATAGCATTCAGAAAAGCAAAATAGCACATGATTTCAGGTAAGAGAGAAGGATGATTATGCTTTTTAAAAAACAAATCAAAACATAGAAATTGATTAACCAATCTAAAAATTGGTCTGAAGTTTAAAATGGAGAGGATTTTGATCATTAAAATGCAATCTCAGGAAATGAAATGACAATCACATGGTGAGAAAAGATAGTTTAGACTCATTTAATAGACAGTGGGCTCATTATCCTACTATCAATAACTCCCACCAATCAACAAGAAAAAGACAAACCAATAAAAAAGTTAAGAGTTGGATGGATTTGCTAGAAAAGATGCTGTCTTTGGCAGTTACATAATCTGTCAATTTGTGAAGGGGTGGAGTCTAGGCTGTCAATCAGGTCACAGCCAATGAGACCTCTATGTGGGCATGGTCTTCTCCTAAGAATTCTAGAAACCCCACCCTTTCTCCCTAGAGGCGGGATACACACTCTCTGCAAGACATTCCTGATGACAAAACTCATGGAGCTATGCTAGCAGAACCAGAGCCCCGGAGCTGGAGGAGCCATGTGGACACACAACGCAGCACGAGAATGCTTCCACCACCACTAGATCCACAAGACCTTTCATCCACTGACCTGTGATCTTCCTGCATTTGCCATCATTGCATGGCTGTGTGAGTCTGAAGAGGAATTTCTAGATGGTATCAGACATCTGAACTAATATTGGACTTATGTACTTGATCTGGAATGGCCTAGGATGTTTTCTTATATATAATTATTCTTTATATAAAGCTCTTATTTTTTTAAATCATTTTACTCAGAGCTCATACAACTCTTATCACGGTCCATTGTTTCAAGCACATTTGTACATTTGTTGCCATCATCAGTCTCATTTTCTTTCTACTTGAGACCTTGGTATTGGCTCCTTGTTTTTTCTTTGTACTTGAGCCCTTGATAACAGCTCCTCATTTTTCCCCTCCTTCCCTCACAAGCCCTTGATAATTTATAAATTATTATTATTTGTTCATGTCTTACACTGTCTAATGTCTTCCTTCACCCACTTTTGTGTTGTCCATTCCCCAAGGGTGAGTTATATATAGATTATTGCAATTGGTTCCCTCTTCTCCTTCACCTTCCCCTTACCCTCCTGATATCTCTACTTTCATTATCAGTCCTGAGAAGTTTATATGCCCTGGGTTTCCAGCTCTTATCTGTACCAATCTACACCCTCTTGTCAAGCCAGATTTGTAAGGTAGACTTGGAATCATGACAGTGGGGGGAGGGGAGTGCTATTCTGCTCCCAAAACCCTGCTGTCAAGGGATGTTCAGTTGCCCAAAGATGGACATTAGGTCCCCACTCCGCACTCCTCCTCATTACCACTGATATGATTTTTTGTTCTTTGATGCCTGATATCTGATCCCTTTAGCACCTCATGATAACACAGGCTGGTATGCTTCTTCCATTGGGGTTTTGTTGCTTCTCAGCTAGAGGTCATTTGTTTATCTTCCAGACACTATATTTTTTGATAGCCGGGCACCATCAGCTTTCTTCACCACATTTGCTTATGTGCCCACTTTGTCTTCAGCAATCATGATGGGAAGATGAGCATCATGGAATGCCATTTCAATGGAATGAAGTGTTCTTGCACTGAGGGAGTACTTGAGTAGAGGCCCAATGTAAATATGCTATCATAATACTAAATATATATATATATATATATATTTCCCTATTATAATATGTAAATATTTCTACAAATGTACATGCCTATATTTAGACCTCTGTAAGTGCCCTTTGCCTCCCAGTTCTTTCCTCTCTTTGCTTGTACTTTTCTTTTGTCCCACTATCATGTTCAACCTTCATTTGGGTTTCGGTGATTCCTCTCAGTTACATTATCCTTGATTAAGCCCCACCAGACCTCCTACACCCTGCTGCCATTGATCTTTGATCACTGTTTTCCCGTTGTCCCTGGGTCTGGTAACACTCATTTCCTTTCCCCCAACCTCCCCCTCTCCCAGGTCCCCCCAGAACTGTCAATCCCATTGCTTTCTCCTCCAGATTGTTTATCCAGTCCACCTGATCTAGATAGACCTGCAGAGATAACAATAAGCACAAAGCAACACAGAGCAGAATAAACTAACCGAAGAGAAGAAAGCAACAACAAAACCAATGACACACACACCCCTCCCCCCCAATAAAAAGCTTGTAAAAAGTTCAAGGTCTGTTGATTTTTAGGAGTGTTTTCTGTAGTCTGATGGGTTGCCATACCTTGGCCCCAAAGTCTATTTTTTGTATTCCCTGGGGATTTCATGGCTCTGTTCCCCTTGCTGTCCCACTGCACACCCTCAGTGTTTCACCTCAGTGTGTTAGGATCAGATCAGGCACAATTCCCCCATTGTGTCTCCAGTGTTGTCCCCCGTAGCACTATGGGTTAGTGAGAAATGTCGTGTATCGTAGTGGGGATGGCCTATGATCCACTCTGTGATAAAGCTCTTTCTTATACACATATGAGTATCTATGAATTCGTTTCTCTAGTGAGCCCAGACTAACACAGTATCCAAACTGTCAATAGACATGAGAACAGGTGCACATAATAATAAAGAAATGAATACTAAAACCACAATGAGCTGTCATGACACAGCCTCCAGATGGATAAAATTGAGAAGACTGGCAAGTGAAAGTTTTGGCAAACATATGAGTAAGCTGGAAATTTATTAGTATAAAAGTACTTGTCTTTGGCTATGTGATGGCTCAATGTCCTTGGAAAATAACTTATTATGTACCACAGTTGAAAATATGCTTTTCCACCCAAATTCCATGATATTTCATTCTTAGCCACAGAAATGCATATATACATATATACAACAAGAGGGAGATACAAGAATTATAACAGCACTACACCTAGAATGAATGAATAATGGTATATTCATAAATGGAATATTATGTAATGAAATGAACATCCTACCACTATATTTATCAATAGGTCATAATCTAATTCATTATTGAAGCATAATGTTCAATGAGAAGGGTCTGATATAAAATATATAATTCCATTTACCTATATGCAAAATAAAGGAAAAGATGAACTGTGACATTTACAGATGCATTCTAATCCAGAAGGGAAAATGAAGATGTGATTCTTTAAAAGTAAGAATAGTGCTTTCCTTTGGGGAGAAAGAGAATAATAACCTGGGATAATAGCAATGTTCTTTCTGCTTCTTTCCTTGGGTAATTGTTGCATAAGTCTATATTATATAATAATTTGCTGAAGTATATGCTTATGTTTATATACTTTTCTATAAATATGTTTTATTTCATTTCAAAAGTAAACTTTTTCTATAAAAATAAAGTTGCTGTGCAGGACAATTCAGAATAGATTATTCATGAGAAAAGTAAGGGTTTACTTCTCTGAGGTTATATTCTTGGCCCCATAATCTGGCAATATCCCTTGCGCACCAATCATTTGTATATAGAGAAAAAAATACCCTTCAATATGTGATAAAATCTGGCGGGAAATTATATTTTAGGCAACCCCATCACCTTTCATTGCCTGTGTCATCACTGTAGCATTCAAGACAAAACAGTATAATAAACATTACAATACTGTACCTTTACCGCTCAGCTTTCACCAATATTTGCCTAGGAAGGCAATACTTCTTGAACAGTCTGGTTATTGTCATCCTAATGCTCTGAGACATGTTTTGAAGTTTCTTTTCAAAATTCCCTAATGACCTAATAACTGTTTTATTCATTTTCAGGGCCATGACACTCTCTTTATTCTGCTTTCTTAAAGGTCATGATATCCAATGCTCCCAAATCCAATTGCTCCTTTTAAAATTTTTTTTCACAATCTCTCTGTTTGAAGCAATACTTTTGTTCCATCTCCAATTTCCAAGGCACATATTAAATTATACTTGTCTTACCCTTAAACTGTAATAGTTGTCCTACAGAACAAAGACCAAACTTCTTAAGCATGTGCTCAAGATCATACGGAATCCAACTTCAACCTCTCTCACCAAATTCATTTTCTAAGAAAGCTATATTATTCACCAGTGAGAGAAGCGCAGACACACACACACACACACACACACACACGTCTATTCTCCCACATATATCTCACTTACCTTTCATAGGCCTGTGTTCAAACCATTTCCTTTGTCTTTAATGCATATTACAAAGGCAGCACCAGAAGTGAAAATTAAATCAAATCCAATTTATAAACCTAAATACAAAAATAATAGATATAATGGTCACTTATTAAATTTTGCGGTGATTTAAGAGAATAATACACCCAGTAAAAGTAGGTCTTGTTCTAAGAAAGTAGGAAACATTTATTGAGAAATGTATTTATGTAATTTCTTTAACAAAGGACCACAACTCTTAATATTGTAAAGTCTGTTTACCAACAATCTATATCAAACAAAAGAACCTCGGTGGCCCTGAACATTATTGATTTAGCTGTTAATCGAAAGGTCAGCAGTTCAAACCTACCAGTCACTCTGTGGGAAAGGTAGAGCTGTCAGCTCCTGTAAAGTTTTAAAGTCTCAGAAATTAAAGGAGCATTTCTATTCTGCCCTATAGGATCACTCTGTGTCAGAATCAACTCAATGTCAGTGGTTTGGGTTTGACTTTATGCCAATCATCCCAATAAAGAAACGAATAAAGCAAGAATGTCCATAATATCTCTCTTTTTATCCACATTGACTATACTACCAATGAATAAAACAAGGAACATAAAATTATAAGTATTCAAAAAGAAAAGGCAAAGCTTTCATTCTCTGTAAATGACATAGTTACTTATAAAAGACAGGAATCAACTGTTTTTTTCAAATTTAGAAATCATGAGCAAAAAAGTAAAATGGATGGATTTAAAGTCAATAAAAAAATATAAACCACCATGTCCCATACACCAACAATAACCAAATTTAAAGAGTAATGAAATACAGTTTATTCACAATGGCACCCAAAATACCTAAGGGAAAACAACAAGAAATGTAACTATGGAAATGGAACTTTTCATATAAATCAAAAAAGAGGAAATGAATGTATTTTACCTCATGTTCCTAAGGAAAACTCAGTAATTTTTAAAATGACATTTTCCCCAAAGAATTATCATCTTAAAAAATGAAACCATAATGAGATATTTTATGGCACTTGAAATTTGATTTTAATATGAAAAAATGATAATAACTGATAATAATGATAACAATAATAAATGATAATAATGCCATTCTATTATACCGAGTAGAATGGCAAATTTTACCAATCCCTATATTAGAACCACTAAACTTTACCTGCATCCTCCTACCCAGTCATTTGGTAGGCGTTAAAAGGACTGTGGATAGAAGAGTCATACCTAGTAATTTCACGTCACTTACACCCCATGCAATAAAACAGATTCCCAAACATAGATTAAGCCTCTGTTGAATCCCCTCTGAGCCCAGTCCATGGATGCGAATAATTTGTTAATAGAGAGTAGTATGAAGTCGATTATGGCAGATGTAGTCAGGATAAAATTTAATATCATTTGATCCCCCTTCTGACACTTTTTGAAAGTTGTTTCAGTCTTTCAAAACAAGGGGGGATAAATGTGGATTGAGTCTCTGGGCAATCCCCGTTGACCTTAGGCCAGTGTGTGAATAGCATTGCTATCATGCAGAATGATGCATTGGGAATGGAGCACTACAGATACAGTTAGGTTAAAATTTAACACTTTTTTCACATACTCTCCCCTTTGACCCAAGTGAAATTTGTTCCAGTTTTTAATACCTTCTTGGAATATTCATTATCTGTTTTATTTTGTGTTTGTTGTTTGCTTGTTGCTATTGTTTTGAATGTTTTTTCTGTATATGAAAAAACATTCATTCAGGGTAGGTAGATCTATAGAGACAAGTACTGCATTAACATTTTCTTGGGAATATTGCAGAGGAGGTGGTGGGATCGTGAGGAACTAATAGTGATGAGTACAAAAGCATAGAAAATGTTCTAAAATGGATTATGCTGATGAGCATACATCTTTTATTAACATGACTGAGCTATTGAATTCTATGATTTGTGAACTATAGACCAATACAGCTGCTTTTTTTGTTTTGTTTTGTTTTGTTTTATTTTTTGGGCATCACTGCCTTCTGGTGGTCGTGGGAGCTACCCAGCCTTGCTCCTGGAGAGCCACTGCTGGATTTGAACTGCCAAGCCCATGGGCCGCAGTCTCCCACTCATCCACTATGCCACCGGGGCTCAGCCCTCAGCTGTTTTTAAATAAACAGATTCCAGAAAAATTAAAGACCTAAAGAGTAAGACTAAAAAAATTATAAAATCATTGAAGAAAAATATGAGACTATCTTATTGTCATCTACTTATTTTCAAAAGATGAAGTCATAAAGGAAAAGATGGAAATTTTTGACTATAAAAGACCTTATCCTAAACTAGATGGAAGGTAGAATAACTATTCTACAGATAGTATTATTCCAACTGCTCCTACTTTTAAAAGGATAGAAGTGAAATTATAAAAAAAGCATATTCTCTAAAATGTAATAAACATGATACACAAAAAACTTTCCATTCTGATTTGAAAACAAAATCACTAAAATCAAAATTGAAAAACAAGAAATTAAGATAAAATAATTCTAAGATAAAAAAATTATTCATAAACTTTTTAAAGTTTCTTAAATCAGCAGAGACCCATCAATTCAAAATGAACAAAATAATTGGAGCAATCAATTTACTATGAATTTAAAATGTTTTATTGAGTCTTTGAGCGGCTGTCAGAAATATATTGGTTTACAGGATATGATTTCAAAACTTTGCAAGCATTCTTAATATGTTAGATGGGATTCTCTAGAAAAACCAAACCAGGACACTTATGATTTTATATAAACATAAAAGGATTGATATATAAAATACAAAAGAATGTAACAGCTAATTAGCCCACACAGCAGTATAGAGGACTCAGTTCAACTCACTTCTGTGGAACAGTTAATATAGCAGAACTCCTTCAACTCAAGGGCTGCCGGGACCAAGGTCATGGAAATCTTCCATAGGGCAATGCAAGCAGTCCAGCCACAGGCAGTAAACAGCTGGGCAGATCACTAATGGTCAGTCAGATGACAGGATCCAACAGTCCCCACCTCAAGCTATGTCTACCACAGCAGTGTGGCAAAGCAGGTCTCAAAGGAACCTCAAGCTCCATTGACACAGTCCATGGATTGGGTATCCCATGGTCACTGTAGCTCCTAAGTTGAGGCAAAGAACTAAGTAAGGCAGCCACATGTTAGTCCAATCACCAGAGAGCAAGAGAGAGAAGGGCAGGGATCACCAAGCCATTTATCACTTTGCCTTCCAATCAAACTGCGATATTATTAATCCCACATTTTCTTATTGGTCAGGTAAACACAATAAACCTACCTATCACAGTTGACTCCTTGCCAACTTGGTATTCATACACAATCTTCAGCCATATTTAATTTGCAGACATTAATGAAATCACACTTATATATAACATCAAACATCCGTCACACATATAAAGAAAAGCACGCTAAATCTAATTGTATCTGGTACAACATACATGAACAAAGGAAAGATACTCAATAAGCACATATAAAGAAAGTAAGCTGACAATCACAAGCCTCACTTTTGCAATTGATCGTGGGGTCATAACTGATAGGTAGAGATACCTGCTTCTACTACCCATTCTCTATTGTCTTTGCTCTTGGCAAGCACCTCAGCTGGCTGTGTTTTGTTGCCTGGTGGGATGACCCAGACCATCATTCCTGAGGGGTTTGGGACTTTATATATCCTACCAAGATCGGGTTGCTGTTGTTTACCCTTTACTTCAATCACAGGGCATGGTAATACTAAGAGACCCACCCACAGAATCTGCTGGATTCCAGACATGTTCTTCCTTCCCACCATTATGTAACACCAGTCCAATTTCTTCTTGGAAACCAGGATCAATCACACCACTCAGTAGAGTGACACCCTTCCTGACCTGTTGATCCAAAGGCATAAGGAGCCCAAAGTGGCCAGGGAACATGCTCAGCTGCCAGTTCAGTGGACTCTGTGCTGCATTTCCACGTGGGAGAGTTCCTTCCTTCAGGACCTCCAGACCTGAAGCACATAGTGTTGCTTGAACAGGAAGCAAAAATGCTGTGAGTGGATCACTAGAAGTAATAGTGAGTGGTACCATGTCAGCTTCCACCACTTGATTCCTGGAACCATAAAATTCAGCACCATATATTGGCCACTGGTTTAGAGAATATACAGTTTCCTGGAGAAAAATTGTCCCAGCCCCACAAGTTGTTGCCACCAAGCTGGAGTCATAATTTTATTTTTAAGGAACATCATCCTATCAAGTCAACTCCTTCAGGGTGATGAGGAACATGATACAATGAGTGGATTCCTTGGGCATAGGCCCATTGCCACACTGCACTAGCTGTGAAGTGCGTTCCTTGATCTGAAGCAAAGCTATGTGGAATGCTGTGCCAGTGGGTAAGGCATTCTACAAGTCCACAAATGGTAGATTTGACAGAAGCACTCTAAGCAGGGAAGGTAAATCCGTATCCAGAGTAGGTGTCTATTCCAATAAGAACAAAATGCTGCCTCCTCCATGATGGAAGTGGCGCTATGTAATCAACCTGCCACCAGTTGTCAGCTGATCTCTCTGAGGAATGCCCCCATATCTTGGACATAATGTTGGTTTCTGCTGATGGCAGATGGAGCCTTCAGAAGTGGCTACGATCAAGTTATCCTTGGTGAATGTAAATCCATGTTGCTGCACCCATGCATAACCTCCATCCCCGTCACTTTGTTCACTTTGTTCTATGTGCCCATTGGGTGATGACAGGAGTGGCAGAGGAAAGATAAGGACAACTCTCCATAGTGCGTATCACTCTAGGCACTTGATTGTTAAAGTCCTCCTCTTCAGAGGTAACTCTGGTGGTGTTTATATGAAACACGATTACCTTTACTTTCTTGGTCCATTCAGAGAGGTCCAACCACATAAATCTCCCCCACCCCTCCTTGTTACCAATTTTCCAATCATGGTCCTTCCAATTCCCATTCAGTCAAGCCATTCGCTATATCCCATGAATCAGTATACAATCTCATATTGGGCCATTTTTCCTTGCAGGCAAACTGAACAGCAAGGTGCACTGCACAAAGTTCTGCCCATTGGGAGGAGTTCCCTTCATCACTGTCATTTAGGGAGCTCCCAGAAAGGGGATGTAGTGCTGCTGCTGTCCACTTATGAGTGGCATCTGCATATTGTGCATATTGACACCTGCATCAGTAAACCAAGCATGAATGTTCTGTTCTTCAACTAAATTGTCATAAGGAACTCCCCAGGAGGCCACAGGTGCAGACTAGGAGAAGGAAGGTTCTGTGACAGGACTGGCGACCGTGGGCATATGGGCAACATCTTCATGCAGTTTATTTTTACCTTCAGGCACTGCTATAGCCCAAACTTGTATGGACCACTTCCATTTACCAATGGAGAGTTGCTGTGCGTGTCCAAATTTATGACTCAATAAGTCAGACAATATCCAGTTTATGATGGGAAGCTCAGACTTCATGGTGATTTGGTGGCCCATGTGGGGCATTCAGTCTCCACTAAGACCCAGTAACAGGTCAACAAGTATTTTCCAAAAGGGGAGTAGTTATCTGCAAAGCATGACAGGACTTTACTTCAAAATCTCAATGGTCTACACTGTAATTCATCAATAGGAGCCTGCCAGAGACCCAACACTACATCTCTATCTATGACTGACACCACTAGCACCATTGGGTCAGCTGAGTCATATAGTCCCATTGGCAAAGCAGCTCACAAGGCAGCCTGAATCTGTCAAAGAGTCTTTTCTTGTTCTGGTCCACACCCAAAACTAGAGGTCTTTTGTCTCACTTGATAACTAGATCGAAGTACAACACCCAAATTAGGGATATGTTGTATCCAAAATCCAGAGAAGCCCATTCCAGTTTAATTGTTGGGGAAGCCAGACACAATAGCTTATTCTTCTCTTGAGTGGGAATATCTCAACATGCCCCAAATCACTGGACCTCTCGAAATTTTACTGAGGTGGAGGGATCCAGAATTTTTGTTGGGTTCATTTCCCAACTTCTTGCTTGCATATGTTATACCAATGAATCTAAAGTCTTTGATACATATCCTTGGTGGGTCCAATCAGCATAATGCCATCAATATAAAGGACTAGTGGGACTAGTCTCTTTTGCCAAAGAGATGGGGAATCAAATTTCCTTCAAACTAAATTTTATCACAGGATGGAAGAGTTGATGCACCCTGAAGGGAGAGTTGTGAAAGTGTATTGTTGCCCCTGCCCCTGAAGGCAAACTGCTTCTGGTGGTCCTTGGAGACTGGTAATGAGAAGAAGGCATTGGCCAGATAAACCAAGCACCAGGAGATGTATTAATTCAATCAAGGAATGAAATCACATCTGGACCAGCAACTGCAACTAGAGTCACCACCTGGTTAAGTTAATGATAATCCACTGTCATTCTCCAGAAGCCATCTGCGTTTTTTACAGGTCAAATAGGTAAGTTAAATGGGAATGTGGCAGGAATCACCACCACTGCATCCTTCAAGTTTTTGATGATGACAGTAATCTCTGCAATCCCTCCAGGAATGTGATATTGCTTTTGGTTTACCATTTTCCTAGGCAGTTCTAATGGTGTCCACTTGGCCTTCCTACCCTAACAGCCCTTTCTCCACATAACAGGGATCCAGTATGGGGATTCTGCCAGTTACTGAGTATGTCTATATGATATGAATCTAACAATGCATTCTGGAACTGGGGAAATAACAACAGGAATGATTAGGGGGGCCCATGAACCTACAGTAAGGCATACCTGAACATAAATTCTATCAATAACTTGACCTCCATCTGCCCACACTCTGACTGGCTGCGGCCTTCTAAAATGTGGGTCTCCTGGAATATGCAGGGGTGGTTCTTGATTAAAAATTTGGTCTATATGGAGCAACAAAAATTTTCCTAGAATGCAAAAATAGTATTGTAATATATTTATTTTAATTTTAAAATGCTGCGGGATGTTGTTAAATTGTTAGACAGGGATTTCTAAAAAAACAAAGCCAGGACATTTATGATTAGATAGATAGATGATAGATAGATAGATAGATAGATAGATAGATAGATAGATAGATAGATAGATAGGGAGAGATATATGAAGCACAAAGGAATATGACAGCTAATTAATCCATACAACAGGACAGAGGACTCCGTTCAAATCACTTCTGTGTAATAGTTAATATACCTGAAGTCCTTCAACTAATGAGGGTTGCTGGGTCCTAGGTCAAGGAAGTAGATAGCTGAGTCTTCCGTACAGCAATGTAGGCAGTCTGACCACAGGAAACAGAGAGCAAGATGAGTCACTAAGGGTCAGTCAGATGACAGGATTTGACAGTCCCCAGCTGAAGCAATGTATACACCAGCAGTATAGCGAAGCATGTCTCAAAAGAACCTCAAGCTCTAGAGACATGATCCATGGGTTGGGTGCCTCGCAGGTAGCGTAGCTCTCAAGTTGAGGCGGAGAACTAGCTAAGGCACCCAGACACTGGTCTGATCACCAGAGAGCAAGAGAGAAAGGCAGGTTCCACCAAGCCATTTATTGCTTTGCCCTCTAATCGAACTGCAATCTTACTAATCCTACATTTTCTTATTGCCACATTGGCACAATAAACATATCACAATGAATATAAGCAAAAATGTAAGAAATTTTTCATCTGAACAAACTAAAAGCAATACACTTTGATATTTCCTTAGATACTTAGATTTAAAACATTATGGGTGTGGCAGTCATGTGCTTATGTTAATTTTATGATTGAAATGTAGGGGTGGAGTCTAGCCTGTTAATCTGGAGATAGCCATTGAGCAGCCAATGAGGGCATGACTTTCTCCTGAGATTTCTGGGAAATCTCATGATATTTCCCTCATGAAGATGAGAAGCTATCTTCCCCAGCATGTCTATGAAATTTGTTCCATTATTCTACCCAGACTAACACATTATGGTACGAGAGTGGGGTACTAGAGGAACAAATCATAAGATGGAAAGTAGATGCTTGTTTGGCTTTTGCTTCATGGTATTGTTACTTCTTTGGCTAGTCAGAAGTCAGATATGTCCTTGCAGCTTACTGAATTATTTTCTGGAATCAGTATGGGAGATTGAAGTTTTGATTATTTTGTTTGGATGTTCCTATATAAAATGTCTTTGGTAGTTCCTATATAAAATGAATACTATTAATCTATATCTTGAACTAAGGGGTAAAAACTGCCTTTTAAATGTCTCTGAACCTATCCTGCTAAAGGAGAATGGTTAAAAAGGTCAGAATACCTGACCGAAAGCAGGGATCTGTTTTGATGCCTTCAGAGATCTAATTCAATGTTTTTGTATAAACAGTAGTTTAGATAAGGATATAGATAAGCTTAATAAATATTGACCTTGACTGTTTTAAGAATTAAGTTTGATTTCCAACTATACTGTTTATACTGATTTCTTATGCCTGTTATTGTAAATATGAGGATACATAGAAATGTTTATTGGGAAGCATGAAAAGAGTTTGCAAATCCAGTTACCTCAAGCCAAGCATTGACCTCTAGAGGGTTTAGGACATAGCGTCAAAGACATCTCTGAAGAGATTAACCCCACCTTGTGCTTAGATGGGGTTAGGTCACACCTGGAAAGACTCTCTGAAGAAAGTAGCCCCACCCAGTCTTTCGGGGTGCTCAGGATGCTTGTAGTCTGAGAGGAGGTCAGACTAAAGGATAAAGAAGGATAGAGTCTACTTCCTTGGAAATTCCTGACTAGTGATTATCTTCAGAAGCGAAGGAATCTGGAACCATGAAGATAACTCCTCGCTGGTACTCAATGCTAAAGGAGACCTGGCAGGCTGAAATGCTTGCTAGGTTTCCACCTGGATCTACTCTTTGAGTAGAAATAGGAGAACTGCAGCAATAAATAGGCGGTTTGAAATTGGCCACTGACACCCGAGGGACTTGGTTCACAGGAAATAGAGGAGACAAGAGCGGGTTTACTGGTCTAAAGTTCATGACCTAGCACGAGAGAGCTAAGCATGTTGAGAATTTATTGGGACCTTAGTCTAAAGGGAAGGCGACTAATGGCTACCGTGGTGAGGCTAAGTGGAAAAGCCCACATTGAGTTGACCAGAACCCAACCAGAGGAAGAAAAGCGATTTAAGTCTGTGAATTGGTGCATATTGTTGCTGACTTTATGGGTGGCCTGTCCTGATTTGACTTTGCTAATGGACGCACACTTCACGAGTTTCCAACTGAAATGAAGATTCTTCACGTTGAAAGATATGATTGTTTCCCCAGAGCACCAGGTTGGTATAAGTGGGCAATATAGAAATTAGATACCCAAAATCGGGGAATAGAGGCACGAGGTGATTGGCTTGCAAACTCTTATAGATGGTGGAATAAATATTCATAGGATTATAGGATCAAGGTATAGATATTTTGTAACTACAATTGTAAGGCACAGGATATCTTTTATTTTGTTCACTTATAGAATGTTATTTTTAAATGATGGTGACATATATTGAATTGTATGCATTTTAGTTTATCCTGTTAGATATGGGTGTGATTTTATTGTTTATTTGAAGATTGCATATGGTTACAGAGTTATGTGAAAGTATAAAATTAACAAGGGGTGCTCTGTGGCAGTCATGTGCTTATGTTAATTTTATGATTGAAATATAGGGGTGGAGACTAGCCTGTTCATCTGGAGATAGCCATCGAGTAGCCGATGAGGCCTCTATGTGGGCATGGCTTTCTCCTGAGACTTCTGGGAAATCTCACAATATTTCCCTTGTGAAGATGAGAAGCTATCTTCCCCAGCATATCTATGAAATTTGTTCTTCTAGTCTACCTGGACTAACACAATGGGTACCTCAGACCTCATTGCAGCTTGGTGGCATTCAGCCTTGCTTGCTTGCTGAAAGTGAAGAATTACTTAAAGTACTAATTGATGAAAACCCAATAATACAACTATAAGCAATGATTGCATCTCAATATAAATAAAACAAAAAATTCACATGTGAAACAATAAGCATCATAGTATTATGATAAAAAAAAGATGAAAGTTGTCCAAGACTTCACTTTACTTGGATGCCCAATCAACACTCATGGAAGCAGCTACCAGAAATCAACTGACATATTGCATTGTTTCACAAATCTGCTTCACAAGACAGCCTTAAAGTGCTAAAGAAAAAATATACCACCCTGTGTGACTCAAGTCATGGTATTGTCCTCATCTTCTGTTATATGTTTATCGTGCCAATTTGGCTTCCCTGGGAACATGTGGAGTCTAATTCATTTGCAGCTTGATTGGACGGTAACTGGGATAAATGGCTTTGTGAAGCTGGTCTTTACTTCTATCTTCCTCTTGTTCAGACTAGCGGGCTGCTGCTTGAACTAGTCCTTTGCCCACATGTGCTGCACTACATGTGAGCCGAGCCAACTTGTGGATCATGTAGCCTTGCTGTGCATTGCTAGAACTTAAGAGTCCATTGGGATGTTCCCAGTCTACTGGCTGTTGCTATCTGTTGGATGACTATGCTTGTCTTGTCTGAGGGCAGATTCCAATGTCTGCTGTCTGCTTCTTTGACCTTCAACTAGCAGCTAGTATGAGTCCAAGGATCTTTAGTATAATAAACACTCCATGGAAGTGAGTAAAACTGAGCCCTATGTACTGCTATGTGGACGAATTAGCTATTCTATTCCTTCACAATTTATAAACCTATCCTTTTATATATTTATAATCATAAGTATCCTGGATTTGTTTCCCTAGAGAACCCTGCCCAACACTCCTCTTTTGTATGTGAAGGTTGAAAATGAATAAGACAGGGAGAAATAATGCCTATGAATTATAGTTTTGGCAAAGAATATTAAAAACACCATGGACCTACTAAAGAATAAACAAATCTATCTTGGAAAATGTATAGCCTGAATATTCCTTAAAAGTGAGCATGGAAAGATTTCATCTCACATACTTTGGATACGGTATCAAAAGAGATAAGTCTCCAGAGAAAGCTGTCATGCTTGGCAAATAGAGGATCATCTAAAAAAAAAAAGAGGCTAACTCTCAAGAGATGAATTGTTAAAATAGTTATAATAATGAACTCAAACATAAAAATTTTAATAACTGCACAGGATTGGCAATACTGTAGCCTGTTGTATGTAGTATTGCTCTGACTCAAAACTGACATGACAGCCCCTGTGGTGGTTACATTATCTGTTGTCAACTTGAGACTTAAGAATGAAGAAATGGAGTTTAGACTGTCAATCAGGTTGCAGCTTTATGACCTCATTTGGAGGCACTCAGGAGATAAAGAGCTTGACGGAAGTGGGACACACATTCACTCCCTGATAGACATTCCTGCTGTCAAGACACCTGTAGCTACCCTAGAACCCTGGAGCTGAAGGAGCAACATGGAGAACCCTGCCAGCGTTGAGATATTTTGATTTCCACTGGATACACAAGACTTTCCACCCACTGACCTGTGATCTTCCTGCATTCAGCATAATTGTCTGTGTTTTGTGAGTCTGAAGAGAAACTTACAGACTTGTCTCAGCCATCTGGGCTAATATCAGACTTATGGGATTGATCTGGACAGGGCTGGGATATTTTCTCAATAGTCAATTGCTCTTATATATAAAACTCTTTCATACATATATGTTAATGTATGTGTCCATGTATTTGTTTCTCTAGTCTACATATATGAACACAGCACCTAACAATACCAAGTTCCTTGGGAATCTAACTGTGATTACTGAAATAATATAATTTTAATGGATATTTAATGACAAATCAAGCATTAAATACATGTGTATTTTGTCTTGTATTTTTACCCAATACAATTTTAAATTCAGTTTTTTACTTTCCTAAAGTCCAATGTTTTCGGACAATCTCATAATTAATCTTACTAGAATTTGATGGCTCTGTTAAAGAAATGTTACAAAGAAAATATTTAAGTGTAAGCCTAGGAAAGAAGCAAAAGAAAAGCTGGCGAAGAACAATTCCCCTTTGTAGCAACCTACTACAATTGATCCCAATGTAACCATAATGTATTAGTTAACTTAGGTGCACCATTTTGTCTATGTAACCATACTGTGTTAATTATCCTGAGTGTAGCCATTTGTATTGAGGCAAGTGTGTTCACTTTGCAGCTACTGTATTTCATTCTGTATAGGATGAGTGGTTGAAATTGCTGATGCTGCTTGTGAACCCCTGTTTTATTTTGATAAGGTCTCATTTTTCCATATAGCATGACCCCAAATGCCCTTGCACTGTTTATTCCATACGTATAAAAACCTCCCTCTTTCAGCATGCAGGGCAGAGGGTGAATTAGGCTTTAACTTCCCCTTGACCATGGGCCAATAAAGACTTAATACCTTTAATTGCACTTGTATGTGGCTTAATTGGCCTTGCTCCAGCATAACACCTTTATCCACTCAAAGGAGTCAGTGCACCCAAGACTGAGAGAAGAAAGTTTGACCGTCTCACCCCATCCCCACACAGGCTTAGCTATCTCATTGATGAGGTAATTGCATCACTTGAATGACATTATTTAATAAATATTTATATAAAACCACTCACCAACAGTCTGTCAGTATGTCACACTGTGGTCGCTTACATG
Source organism: Nesogale talazaci (assembly GCA_004026705.1). Lineage (NCBI taxonomy): Eukaryota > Metazoa > Chordata > Mammalia > Afrosoricida > Tenrecidae > Nesogale > Nesogale talazaci. The sequence continues at coordinate 16,983 of PVJH01021917.1, read as the reverse complement.
TTGCTGTAATGTTGAAAACTATGCTATTAAGACCGCAAATGCCAGCTGAGTAACTCAGGGTGAAGAGGTGTCAATTGAGCTTCCAGACTAAGAGATGCTAGCAATAGAGGTCTGGTAATTAATTTTTAAAAATTAGCCAGTAAATACCCGGTGACTCACAGTAGAATGGTGTGATATTGAACTCAAACATGCCAACAGTAGTGACAATGGTACAGAACTGGACACTACTTTGTGGAGTTACATGTGAGGCCACTATGAGTAAGAATGCACTTAATGTTAACTACCAACAATAAATAATTCTATGATTTATCTCCTTCTATTAATATGATGCTTGGTGGCTATCTCTGGGTGGTGCAGTTAAGAACTCCACTACCCAGTAGCTGGCAGTTTGAATCCAACCAAAGGTCTTTTGAAGGCCAGGCCTGGTTATCTGTTTCCAAAAGATCACTTGAAAGCCCTGTGGAGAAGATCATCTGTGCACATATGGGGCCACCATAGTCAGGATCATCTTGATGATAAGCATCACCAACAATTATACTGGAGATATGATGATGATAAGATCATCATGCTGTAACTAACATGGAACTTAAATGTGAGAGGGGAGCTGTGGTAGTTACATCATTTCTCATCAACTTGATGACTAAGTGTAGAGGTGGAATCTAGTCTGTCAGTGACAGACTGGTGATGCCTCCTTGTGGGCATGACCTTCTCATAATGAAGATTCTAGGAGCTTCCTTTCTCTCTCTGTCTTCATCTTCCTGTGGCCCAGACACATGGATACTTGCTGAGATCTGCTAGAAGCCCCTCTCTCTACTTCTCTTTCCTGTTGAAGAACCACACTCAAAGAGCTGTACAAACTATATGGAACCCACAGCAGCATTAAGATTCTTCCACCACTGTTAGATCCACAAGACTTTTAAGCCACTGGCCTGCATTCAGTATCATTGCATGTGCTCTGTGAGTCTGGAAAGGAATTTATGGATTAGTATTGGACTTATGGACTGATATCAAACATATGGACTTCATTTGGACTAGGCTGGGATGTTTTCTGGATACCCAATTACTCTTTGATATAAAGCTATTTCTTCTTTTTTGGAATCATTTTATTGGGAGCTCATAGAACTTTTATCACAATCCATCTATCCATTGTGTCAGGCACATGTGTACATTTGCTGCCATTATTATTCTCAAAATATTTGATGAAGTTCTTATATATAACTGAGTATCTCTGGATGTGTTTCTCTAGAAAACCTGCACAAACAACACAGGAGACAAATCACATAACCAAGTCAGAAGAAAAACATGAACGGTATAGCAAGAGCACATACTTCAGATGTTTTACAATATAGTTATGTAAAAATCTTAGTGCCAGTCCTGGAAAATAATAAACATTTTAGAGCACTAGTTCCTTTTTTCTTTTAAAACTATTTTCCTTAGAAAGAATGGAGTGCATTCTGGTCCACTGAGCCTTCAGGGCGATATTCCCACTCAGAGCAGCCGATGCACAGAGAACATCATATGGCTGGCCCCACTATGAAATATGGCTTTCCTTGCAGACCCAAGGCCCTTTGGGCACAACAGTGGAGAAGCAGGTTCAGGTTTATACCCTGTCTGACCCAACCACACCATGGCAAAAACACTATGGGTGTGCAGTAGAGCATGTCGTTCTAGATGGAGGGCCAATGATATACTTTGGGGCTAGGGTGTGGCACCCCATATGACGCAATCACAGGACACTCCTGGAGGTCAATGAACAGACTTTGAACTATTGACAGGTTTTTATTTTATTATGATTTTTATTTTTTACATATATATAATATTTGGGCTTTTTATCATTGTTTTATTTTGCTTGGTTGCTTCATATAAGGAATCTTGTTTTGTTTAGGCTTTTTTGTACATATTGTTATCTGTACAAGACTATCTAGATAAGATAGGCTTGATAAACAGTCTGGAGGTGAAAATGATGGGACTGATGGTTCCAGGGGTGACATGGGAGATGGGGAGGAGGGGGAAGAAGGTGGTTTTGACTGGCCCAAGGATAGGGAACAACAAGTGATTCAAAATCAGAGACAAGGTGGGTGTGAGAGGTCCAATAGGAATTGATCAAGAGTAATGTAACAGAGAGAAAATACTGAAACTCAAATGGAGATTGAGCATGATAGTGGGACAAGAGGAAAGTAAAAGGAAACAGAGGAAATAACTGTGTGTGGGGGGTGATAAAGGGAAATTATAAAGGTATAAATACAGGCATGTACATAGGTGAATATATTTATATATGATGATGGGGAAATAGCTCAATGTGCATATACTTATAGGGTTAATATTAGGACAGCAGATAGGCATTGGACCTCCACTCAAGTATTTCCTCAGGGCAAGAACATTTTGTTCTATTAAGTTGGCATTCCATGATGCTCACCATCCTGACACGATCACTGAAGACAAATGTGTGCGTAAGCAAATGTGGTGCAGAAAGCTGATGGTGCCTGGCTATCAAAAAATGTAGTATCTGAGGCCTTAAAGACTTGAAAATAGACAAACATCCATCTATCTCAGAAGCAACAAAGCCCACATAGAAGAAGCACACAAGCTTGTGTGACCACAAGGTGACAAAGGAATCAGTTATCAGGCTTCAAGAATTAAAAATCATAACATTGCGTGTTCACCTTCCTGATATGATTGCTGATGACAAATGTGTGCATAAGCAAATGTGATGAAGAAAGATGATGGTGCCCAGCTATCAAAAGATATAATGTCTGGGGTCAAAAAGGCTTGAAAGTAAACAAGCAGCCATCCAGCTCAGAAGTAACAAAGCACACATGGAAGAAGTACAGCAGCCTATGTGACCTCATAGTGTCTAAAGGATCTGGTATCAGGCATCAAAGAACTAAAAATTATATCATTATAAATGAGAGGAAGTACAGATTGGAGACCAAAAGCCCGTCAATAGGTGAAGTGACAACCCCTTACAGAGAGGTTGCAGGGAGGGGATGAGCCAGTCAAGGTACAGTGTAATAAAAATGAAATATCTGAGTTTCCTCTAGTTCTCAAATGCTTCCTTCCTCCCATTATCTTGATCCCAATTCTTCCTTATAAATACAGCTAGAAAAAGAGATGTACACTGGAGCCAGAAACATGCAGAATTCAGGATAGAAAATCCTTTCGGGACCAGTGGTGGGAATGGTGATACTTGGAGGATGGAGGAAGAGAGGAGTAGAAAGAAGGAAACAATTACAGAGATCTACATATAACTCCCTCTCTGATGTATGGACAACAGGGAAGTGAGTGAAGGGACACATCAGACAGTGTACGATATGAAAAAATAATAATAATTTATAAATTATTAAGGGTTCATGGGGGACAGAGAGTAGGGGGAGAGTGGAAATGTGGGGAGCTGGTACTGGGGGCCTAAGTGGAGGGATGATGTTTTGAGAGTGATGATGGCAAAAGTGTGCAAATGTGGTCTACATACAATTGACGTATCTATGGATTGTGATGGAAGTTGTATGAGTCCCAAATAAAATGACTTATTTTTTAAAAAGGAGGTGGAAAGAGGAGGATCACGGACCTAGAGCAAAACCACAAACCATCAGGACCGTTAGCGAGAGAACTGGGGAAAATCTAAGAACCTTGACCCAGGGAATACAAAGTCTAACTGCAATAGGACAGGGAACAAATGAAGGGGAACCTGAAATTGACAAATGGGACTTACTAAGAATAAAACACATGTGTGCATCAAAGGACTTTACTAAGAGGGAGCCAGGCAACCCACAGACTGGGAGAGAATTTTTAGCAATGATACAACACACAAAGGACTTATTACAAAAATCTACAATACCCTTGTTTCCTGCAAGAAGATGAAAACAGATAACCCTTTCAAGAAATGAGAAAAAGAACTGAAAAGAAGTTTCACTAGGGAGGAGGCCATATGGCCAATAAACATATGAGAAAATGCTCCCGCTCACTAGCCATCAGAGAAATGCAGATCAAACAACCATGAGATATCATCTAACACCCTTGAGGCTAGCCCAGATCAGAAAATCAGAGTGCAACAAATGCTGGAGGGGATATGGTGAAATTGGAACACTTCTACATTGCTGGTGGTTGTGTAGATACGTATAGCTGCTATGGAAAGCAGTCTGGTGATACTTAATGAAAATGGAAGTTGAGCTACCCAATGATCCAGCTATCCCACTATTGGGCATATACCCAGAAGAGACAAGAAATAAACCACAGCCAGTGGTATGTATGTCAATGTTCATTGCAGCACAATTCACAATCACAAAGAGTTGGAAGCATTCTAAATTTCCATCAGTAGATGAATGGACCAACAAACTCTGGCACATACACACAATGGAGTACTATGCTTCATTCAAAAGCTATGATGAGCACATGAAACACATCTCTGCATGGGAAGAACTGGAGGGAATTATGCTAAGTGAAGTCAGTCAATCACAAAAGGATAAGCACTGCATGAGCCCCCTGAGGTAAGTAAAAACAATATGGTGAGTATAAAAGAGAAGACTTCTATACCATAACAGTTGGTCCAAGATGTAGGGTAAGGGGAGGAGGGAGGACCAACCCAGGGAGGTACACGCTGGGTACAACACAGTAATGGGAGAAGGATGAGGGGGTGGAGGGGATAAGGAGAGGGAACAGGGCACTAACCCACCCGAGGGGGGGGGGAGGGCACAGAGGGAGTACTGGTCTTGTCTCCACAGAAACTGGAATGGGCGAGCAGTTCCTACCACGAAGCACCCAACCATAAGGACAGTGTGTACACATGGAAGGATGCAAGAAAAGAGAGAGCTACAGAGCCAGACGCAACCAGAGTCAGATGGACTCCACCCCTAGAAGTGGGCGTGGCACAGAACAGGTTGGGGGAGGGGCCAGCATCCCACACCCACAGGGACAAAGACAAGAAGGGAGGAAGAGGAAGAGAGCTGGTCCAAGCTCCACGCCAACATATGATGCTCAGAGGAATACATCCCTCTGGAGACCCAATGTGCCACAGAAAGGACTGGGCAAACAATGATTCCTGGGGCCATGAGAGAGGGGAGGAGAAGGAGGTATGTGGACAAACACATGGATGGGGGAGGGGGAGCAACAAGTGGTCTGGAATCAATGAATAGGAGGGTATGGGAGGCCTGGTCGGGATTAAGCAAGGACAATGATTCTATGAGGAAACACTGAAATGCCAATGAAGGTGGAACATGATGGTGGGACAGGAAGGAGATGGAAGGAAATAGAGGAAAGAGCTAGAAAGCAAAGGGCCCTTGCAGAGGTCTGAACATGGGTAAGTCCATACATAGATACAACTATCTATTATAAGATGGGAATAAATTTAAGAACATATCTATAGGCCAATACTATGTAGCAAGTGGACCTTGGGCCCTCTCCCTGGTGCTCCCTCAATGCAAGAACACTTTGTTCTATGAATCTGGTATTCCTCGAGGCTCACTGGCCCAACACGATCACTGAAGTAAAATGGGTGCACAAGCAAATGTGGTGAAGAAAGCTGATGGTGTTCAGCCATCATAGGATATATCTGAGATCTTAAAAGCCTGAAGATAAACAATAGACCATTTACTTGAGAAGAGACCACACCCCCACAGAAGAAGCACAACAGCCAGCGTGGTCACATGGTGGTGAAAGGTCTAGGCAAAATATATATATCACTGTGTGCACACATCCCCAAGGTGCCCACTGAGGACACGTGGGAGCATGAGCAAGAGTGATGAAGAAAGCAGATGGTGCCCAGCTATCAAAAGTATAGCATCTGGGGTCTTAAAGTCTTGAGCATAAACAAGCAGCCATCCAGCTCAGGAGCAACAAAACCCACGATAAAAAAAAGCTCACTTGCCTGTGCGATCATGAGGTGCTGAAACAATCAGATATCAGACATCAAAGAATAAAAATCAATGGACCAATTGACTCCCGATATCGCTGAAGACAAATGGATACAGAGGCAAATAGAGTAGAAGAAATGGTGGTGCCCAGCTACCAAATGATTGAATGTCTGGAGTCTCAAAGACTTGAAGATAATGGTGTTGCCATTCAGTGCAGAAACAGCAAAGTCCACATGGAAGAAGCACACCAGCCTGTGTGATCAAGAGGGGTCAAAGGGAGCAGGTATCGAGCATCAAAGAACAAGAATCACATCATTACAAAGGAGGGGGAGAACAGGGTGGGTCCTAAGGTCCACTGGTGGGTAATTGGTCGCCCCTTTACAAAGGAGTCACGGGGAGGAGACAGACCAGTCAAGGGGCAGCCAGGCAGTGATGATGCACACACATTTCCTCTAGTTCCTGAAGCCTTCCTCTCAACCAACCATCATAGTCCCAACTCTACCTTACAAATCCAGATGGACTGGAGAAGGTACTTTGGTGGAGAGGGGAGCTAGAGATATGGGGAGACCAGGATGGATGAGCCCCTTCAGGCCAGTGGTTAGATTGGAGCTGCTGGAAGGGTAGAGAGAGGGTGGGGTGGAGAGACGGAATCAACTGCAAGGATATACATATAGGCTTCTATTTGAAGGATGGGCATCAAAGGAGAGGATTGGGGGCGAGGTGGGGCAATGTGAGATATGACAGAACAATAATAGTTTATAAAGTATTGAGGTTTGGTGGGAAGGAAAGAGCAGGGGAAGAGGGCAAGGGATGGAAAAGCCGATACTAGGGGCTCGAGGGAAAAGGCGGATGATTGGAGAACGATAATAGCAGCAGACATGTGAAGGTGCCTGGCACAGTATGTTTATTTATGTATTGTGAAAAGGGATGTACAAGCCCTCAATAAAATGATCTAAATAAAAAATATTTTTTAAAATTTTAAAAAGGAGGTGGAAAGAAGAGCTTACACCAAGAGTTCAAGTAGAAAAATTTAGAAAGGAAGATGGCAACATGTGTACAAATATGCTTGATATAAATAATGTACGGAAGGTTATAAGAGCTGTAAGAGCCCCCAATAAAATCATTGGAAAATTTTATGTGAGGTATAAACCCCTTGTAGGCACAGTAATTTGAAGTATGGTTATTTGGAAATTGATAGACTCCTGACAACAAGTGAAGAAGACATTGTACATTTGTACTTGTAGTCTGAGCTACCCTGAATAGATGTTCTAAAGGCTTTCCTCTCAGTATTTTCCAGGAAGCCTTCAAAATGCCTTACCAGCAGCAGCTATGGAACTGATGTTTATTGAACTGGATCAAACAACATTTACTTTGGAGACCAGGTGAAAGTTTGAATTCCTTTCACTATGAATGGTCAATAGCCACAGTGTTGAAAGAAAGTGTACAGGAGTCTAGGAGCAGTCTTGCTTGCTGATAGAAATGATGTAGTCGATAGGTAGGCATTGATGGTGCCAGATAAATGGAATATTGTCAAAGGAGTAAACCATGAGAAGAAATATAAATTTGTCTGATGCTTGGGTCAGTTTATCAGCCTTGCTCATCTACTTACTATCTTAATGAAGCCCTTCCACTTGTATATAAGCCAATCAATCTAGAAGCCTGTAATCATATCTCTCCAAGGTCAAAGGGTGATCCAAATAAAACCAGTTCGATTCAAATTCTCCCCCAACATATAAGGAATGAGCATGGTATTGAAACAAATCCAGTTAGTCGTGGGGAGTGAACTAAAGAGTCAGAGAGTTTAAGGACAGAAGTTAGCATCATCACAGCCAAGATCCCCATGCAAACTATAAGTGTCGTGGAGCAGAATCCAAGTACCAGCTTCTACACACAGCAGAGGACAGAGCAAACATGCAAAGAAGCAGAAATAAAGAAAGCATTAAGCAGAAGAAAGATAAAAAGGGAGAACTTGCCTGAATACCTGATATTTTCCAGTTTATTTTATCCTACATTCTCATGTAGAAAAAACTGGAATATATGAAGAAGAATGTAGTAGCAGGATTACAGAAGGAGTTATTAACAACCTGTTATGCAGGTGACACCACCTTGCTTGTTGAAAGTGAAGAGGACTTAAAGAACTTGCAGAAGAAGATCAAGGATTGCAGCTTTCAGGATGGATTGCAACTCAATGTAATGAAGACTAAACTCCTCATAGGCAGGCCAGTAGGAAACATCATGATACATGGAAAAAAGATTGAAGCTGTCAAAGGTTTCATCTTGATTGAATCCACAATCAACACTCATGGAAGCAACAGTCAAGATATCAAAAGATGAATTGTATTAGGTAAATCTGTGGCACAAGACCACTTTTGAGTATCAGAAAGCTATTATGGTACATTGAGTACTAGGGTGCCCCTGATGGAAACCAAGGTATTTTCCATCACCTTTATGCATGTGAAAATTAGACATTGAATAAGGAAGACTGAAAAAGATTTGACTCATTATGGTGCTGTCTAGGAATATTGAAAGTACCATGACCTGCCAAAAGAATGAGCAAACCTCTCTTGGAAGAAAGGCAGCCAGAATACAGAGACAAAGATAGTGAGGTTTCATCTCCCATTCTTTGGACATGTTTTCAGGAGCGATCCGTCCCTGGAGAGAGATTGACAAAATAGAAGAGCAGCCAAACAAAGAATGGCCCTTCACAAGCTGGATTCGAGCCGTGGCTTCATTGATGGGCTCAAACATTGATGGGCTCAAACATTGATGGGCTCAATAAGAACAATTATGAGGATGGACCAGAACCATGCACTGTTTTGTTCTGTTGTACAAAGAGTAACCATGAATCAGAACCAATTTGACAAATTTATGCTACTGCTGCATAGCAAGGAGCACCTGGGACTATCAAAGGTCAGGAGAGAAGACAAAGAATATTTTCCTACTCTGTTCATAGAAAGCATGGCCTACTGATGCCCTGGATTCGGAACTATAAGAGAATAAATTTTTGTTCATATAAGTCACCCACTTTAGGGTATTCTGTTACAGCAACCTTTGGGGATTAACAGGTTATGTTTGTAGTAATCATCAGGGAGATGCAGAAAGAGAACACGTGAGGGTATTCTTGATGATAGAGACCAAAAGATGAGGATACAGAGGCAAGAATTAGGATAAATTGGTGAGAACTCTGAGCCATCTCTTGAGCTCATGGCTTTAAAAGCTGTAACCATTATTCCAGGAGATATTGCTAAATGACTTTGCATGCAGGTATGGCTGAAGCAGATGCCAATTCTAAATGGTAGAAATAGCATTTCATGCATCCTCTTCCACAAACTGTGTGCCTCTGCAAACCTGTGGTGTTGCTGCCTTTGTGCTCATGACCTTGCCAATTCGGAAGCCAGCGGTATAACTTTTAAGCACTAATTCGAAGAAGCTTCAGGAAAAGAGAAGAGCACCACTTTGCTTTGTTTTTTGCCCCCAATGGTGCCTTATATCTGATGAAAGAAGTTGAGCCTGTCTCAAAATCAGAAAGCCCTGTAATTTATACTCATGTCCTCAAATGACTCATTCATGTAAACCTCAGGAATTGTCTCAAAACCTGAGTTTTAATTTTAGGAGTTGATGGCTTTACTAAGATAGTGCCTCTAAGGCCTTATTTTTGGAGTTTGTTTGTTTGTTTGTTTATGAAGTTCATTGTGATAAAACAGGGCATGTTCGGTGCTTGTCAGTTCCAACCTATGGCAATTCTATGTGCAACAGAACTAAACACTGCCCAGTCCTGCATCTCCTTCACAATTGATCCTATTCGTGAGTCTATTACTGCAACCACTGTGTCAAAACATCTTGTGAAAACCTTCCTCTTTTTCATTGCCCCTCTATATGACCAGAAGATATCCTTCTTCAGGGACTGGTCTCTCCTGACAACACGTCCTAAATATGTGAGACAAAGTCTCACCATCCTTGCCTCTGAAGGAGCACCTTGGCTATACTTCCAAGGCAGATTTGTTTGGTCTTTTGGCAGTCTATGATATTTTCAATATTCTTTTCCAGCAACACATTTCAAGTGCATTGATTCTTCTTCTCTCATATACATATGATGCCATGGAGAATACCATAGTTTGGGTCAAGTGCACCTTAGTCCTCAAAGTAGCCTCACTGATAATCAACACTCCAAAGATGCCTTATGCAGCAGATTTGCCTGATGTGATATGCCCTTTCATCTCATGACTACTACTTCCATGAGCGTTAGTGGATCCAAGATAGGTAAAATCCTTGACAACTTCCATCTTTTCTCCATTTATCACTCTGTTGCCTACTTGTCTATTTGTGAGGCTTTGGGTCTTCTTTGCAGTGAGTTGTAATATATGCTGGAGGCTACAACAGCACATCTTCAACAGCACATGCACCAAGAGCTCCCTCACTTTCAGGAGGCAAGGTTGTGTCATCTGTATGTTGCAGGCTGTTGTAAGTCTCCCTCGAATGATGTCACATTCTTCTTCCCATAATGCAGTGTCTATGATTATTTGCTCAGCATACAGATTAAATAAGTCTGGTGGTAGGATAAATCCCTGATGCACACTCCTTTCTTGGTTTAAAATCATGCAACATTCCCTTGTTCTGTTCACCCAACTTCCTCTTGATCCATATTCAAATTAGCATAATAACGTATTCCTGAATTCCTATTCTTCTCAAAGCTATCCAGTTTGTTATGACAGTCATAGTCAAATGCCTAGGCAGAGCCTATGAAGCACAGATAAACATCTTTACCGCATTCTCTGCATTGAGCCAAGATCCATCTGACATCACCATTGATATTTCTGCTCCACAACCTCATTATCTGGGCTGATTCTCTGTCAGCTCCCTGTCAGTGTACTGGTACAACTATCACTGGACGATCGTCAGAAAAATTTTACTTCCATATGATATTCTTTTGTAAAAAAAAAATCCAAACAAAAACCAAACTCAATGCCACCAAGTATATTCCAACTCATACCAACCCTGTAGGACAAGGCAGAGATGCCACTGTGAGTCTGGGACTGTGACATTTTATACGAGCAGAAAGCCCCATCTGGTGTTTTCAAACTGCTGACCCTGAGGTTTGCAGCCAAACTCATAAGCACTGTGCAACCAGGATTATTTTTTCAAAAAAAGACCCAAAATTTGAGCCTCCTGTTGTATCACCTTTCTTGGGAAGGGGTACAAATATGAATTTTCCCCATCAGCATGCCAAGTAGTTATCATCCAAATTTCCTGGCCTAGATGAGTAAATGCTTTGAGCCACACATCAGCCTGTAGAAAGAGTTCAATTGGCATTCCATTCCTGGAGTTGTTTCTGGCTAATCCTGTCCATGCAACTTGAACTTCGTCCTTCAGCTTCATTAGGTCTTATGCATATACTCCCTTCTGAAAGAGTGGAATGTCACCTCGTTTTCAGGAACACACACACACACACACACACAAACTGCAGCATCATAGGAAGAATTGCTGCTGCTTGAACCTTGTGGACAGAGCTGTGCCTGTGTCTCAAAATTCCAATAATCAAGTGGTCAAGACACTGCAAGGATGGGGACCTGTCTGACAGTCTGAATTTATTAAATAGCCCATGCTGGAGGCATGAAGAAAAGAAAAGAATGAATGATGTGCCCCTTTGCCAGGAGCACCCAAACTGAAATCTGGTGCCTGAGTTTGCTCTAGCCCTTTTGTCTGGGGTACTGAGTAGTTAGGGAGGGTGGGACAGTAAAAGCACACATCTGCAACAAGTCACTCTGCCTATCAGACCCATTATCTCCAAGGCACTTGAGACATTTCACAGAGGCTCACAGCTCCCGACTTCCTTCCCAAACCAAGGTGGGTGGGCAAATAACGCTGGCACTCACCACCATTTCTGCCTGCCAAATTGCCTCCAGTATTCACTTATGCATTAAAATTTGGACTATAATAACCTAAAAACCATGCTTTGGGTTTTTTTTTATATATTGGCCTTCCAACATCAGGCAGCTGTGGAATCTTTGAATCAGGGTAATTTTATACAGCTTTGCCTTCTGCCCAGACCATGCCCTCTGCTCCATGGAAACTCTCCACTGCTAGCTTTTTGCAAAGTCTGCTCTAGCCTCAAAGGAGTGCTCCTCCCACACCGTCCACCTGTCAGTTTGCCATGCCAGGTTGCTTTTAGACTGGAGGCTATGCCAACAGCATGTCAAACCCCAGCAAGGCCTGTCCTGGTGAACAGGTTTTCATGTACTTCCAGACTAAAACAGCTTCGCAGGGAAGGTATGGGGCTCTATTTCTGAACATTAACCAATGAATTGTCTATGGATCAAAGCAGAATATTGTCTGATATCACAGTAGAAAATGAGCCCCTGAGGTGGGAAGACACTCAACATATACAATCGTTACCACAGTCGACGCCTGTGGACCGACGATGGAGAAATGGCCCAGGAGCATGCAGTATTCTATTCTGTTTGTGTGTGTGTGTGTGTGTGTGTCAGGACTTCTGAGGCAGAGTCAACACAACAGCAACAAATAAGAGGGCACCTTTGTAACTCCCTCCCAGGTGCATCCTCGGGGAAAGAAAGGCCCACAACAGAGACCTCTGGCACAGAATAGCTCGGAGATGGAGGTGCGGGGGAGGGATTGATGGAGCAGAACAGCAAAGCTCAGTATCCTTCCTTAAGGGGTCAACTCCAAGAGGAGGGTAAGTGTGGAGTGAGGCCAGGAAATAAAATACTGCTGTTTCTTATGAAGACTATTTCTCTTCCTATGAACTAAGTTGGAGGAAAGACTTGGAACCGCATGTTAAGGCTCCAAAGATTTGTCCTGCTCTTCATCGGAGAGCAAAAAAAAATAAACTGTGCAGGTTCCATCAGCTTAAAGTAAAAAACTGCCAAATAAAGGAAAGGTTGTGTAAGAACAATGGCTTTATGTTGGGCGGGTTGGGTTTTTCGGGGGGGTGGGGGGTGAGGGTGGGGGTTGTTGGTCCTATGGCATGTTTTATAGGTTCTGTTCACAGGCTTCCTGGCAGTTCCTGGTGTGGTAGTCATTTGGGACTTTGCTAGCACTGTTGCTGAAATCAAGACAGCTGCCCCGCTTTGTTTCTTCTTTTGTACTGACGAGAAGCATGTTGACCACTACTTATTAGCTCTTTGATCTTTTTTATTTTGGAACATATGGTCAGGACCTCGCCAGTACCCAGGATGGCAGGCTGAAATTCTAGTAGGCTCAGGCCCATGTGATAAACTGCTTTTCTCTGGGAGAAAAAAAAAAGTTGATGCTGTGCAAAGAAAGGGCTGGTGCATATTAAACACCCTCCTCCACAGGGGGAGAATGTGCTTTCTTGAGTGTCTGCTGACATAGGGCTGCTGACTCTCCATAAACTTGAAGGACCCTCCATTTAGGGTTGTATTCTACAAGAGACTTGAAAGCTGCAAGCATTGCCCAATATGGTAGAATTTAAAAGCTGCATTGATTTAATGGAATCTGTTTCACAAGGAACAATGTGTTTAATTTAACCTTCCCTTGTTTTCTTTTTTTCCCATTTTCCATGTCTCTTGCTTTCTCTAAAACACAATATCTGCACAGAAACTTATTGCATCAGAGATTAAGTCTACTGTACACACACACCCCTTGCCTTCCAACAAGCCCAGCTTCTCTTGATGGTGACATAATGGCCATTATATAAAAGACATAGTGGCAAAGTACTTTTTCAGAGAAAGTTCTCAAGAACTTGGGTTGAGGAATAATGTTGTATAATTATCTATAAGACTGTACTTCTAGCTCTCTGAGTGCAAATACAACAAACCGCTGGCACTCTGTCATCCACACTTAGGATAAGGCTCATGACTCCAATGTCCAAAGCAGCTCTGAAAACAGTTCTGCTCCCTGGGCAACAATAGCATTTTCTGTGATGGCTAATGAAGGTAATAAAATAGGTGTGGGGACTTTGGCATATGGCAGGTGTCTGAGGGACTGAATTTGTCTTACCACTTGCTGTCTTTGGGAGGGGGGGCATCACTGCCCTCTGGTGGTCATGGGAGCTACTCAGCACTGCTCCTGAGAGCTCCTGCTGGATTTGAAGCACCAAGCCTGTGGACCGCAATCCCGCACTCAACCACTTTCGCCACCAGGGCTCAGCCCCAATCACTTGTTGTCTTTAGGTAAGTCAACTCCACATCTCTGAATCGCCTTTCTTTATTGTAAAATAGAGAAAGCGGTAATATCTCTGCCACAGGGTTTTGATGAGAATCGAATAAGATTTTATACAAAATATGTGGTTCATTATACAATGAAATGAAAACTAGGAATGAAATGAATCTAACAGACAGCAAGTTAGAGTTTTACTGTCTTCCATTTTCAGAAATGCGAAAGTAGAGACATTGGACCCTGCAGCTTCTTTCTACAGTACGGTCTCTGGGTTGACTTTGTCTGCTTTCATGGTATGCACCATTCAACAGTCAGCGGTTGAAAAGCAGTGAACATACACTGCCTCACTGTCATGGTCTTTTTCTTCCTCCACAATCACTGCCACTACCATCACTATGGCTGACTCTGCCACCACCTGCATCATCACCACCCACGTTGCTATGGTCATCACTGTCACCAACACCCTCTCTCCTGCCAACACCACTGTCACTGCTGCCATTACCTCTGCCACTATCACACCGACCCTACCACCAGTACTAGTCCTTCCCCCACCACCACCACGGTCACAGCCATCTCTGCCATCACAACTGCCTTTACCACCACTGCTGCTTTCATCACCACCTCTGCTGTCACCTCTATACCTAAAATTCTCCCTGGTCTGAATGCCTCCTTCACGCCTCCTGACTGCATTGCTACTCTTCATTGATCCCTCCTCTCTACTTCCTTTCTTATCTAGGAACATTCTAGAAAGCAAAAAACTGAATCTTCTATCCAGAGCTGTTCCTTTCTTTATTCCCTACCTCCCTAGTCCAAATCACTATTCTCTGCACCAGGTGATACTTACGTTTCCCTTCTGTGTTTTATGTTTATTTACATAGACGACCTATGTAATCAATAGAGTTGATTGACCCCAATCAAAGGGTCTTGATTACCTATTCTACCGCTGATGGAAATGTATGTTTTTAAAAATGTGATTCCTGTCCAAACAGTGGTTAAAATTATGGTTGTAGGGAGATTAATAGAGATATATTTATTTGTATTTCAGGTAGTAAGATGAGGAGATGAGAGCGAATCAAAGAGATGCTTGTGTTCTTAATGAAGTACAGGGCCCATATTCCAGCTTAAGCCAAAATGCTCTGTATTTTGGATGCTTCTATCATTTATTTTTTTAAAGATTGTTTCCATTAGTCATTAAAAAGGCTTAGACTAGAGTCCGAGTGAGATATCACCTCACCACAGCCTTAATAACAAAGTCAAACAAAAACAACAAAACAAGGATGGGAAGGTGTAGACATTGGAACCATCATAAACTGGTAGTGGGATTATTGCATGATATAACCACTATGGAAAGCAGTAGGATCTTCCTTAAAAAGAAATATCTGATGGCCTAGCAATCTGAACCACTAGGGTTATATCTGAAAGAAATAAGAGTCAACAAGTTCATCACAATATCATGAGTAATAGTAAAAAGATGGAAACAACTTAAATTTCCATCCACTGAAGAATGGATAAGAAACTAAAGTTAGTAAACACAATGGAACACTGTAAAATGTTAAGAAATAATTGTGAATATATAAACAACTCATAATATTGATGAATATTGAGGACATCACTGATGATATGTCAATCACAGGAAGATAGATATTGCCGGAGACCACTATTATAAAAAGCCAACAAATGACTCTTACACAAAAAGAAAGATTATTTGATGGCTTTTAAGAGGGGGAAGGAGAGAAGATAAATTACTAAGTAGAGTATATAAATATATGAGGGAGTACCCCACCCAAAAATATTCCAGAACTTTTTCTAAGATACATAATACATTTGTCATCTGCAATTCTATTCTTGGAAACATTTTTCAAACTCACCTGTTTGGATAGCTAACAGTACCTCCCTCATTTTTACCTTCACCCCTCCTGTCATCAAATCACTGTCCTTTCATGTCCCTCTACATTCGTGGAAACAAAAAGAAGTCCCACAGACTGAAGTCAGGTGAGTAAGGTGAGTGGGACATGAGAAGCATGTTGTTTCTTGCTAAAAACTGGAACACTGAGATGGCTGCATGAGAAATTGCATTGTCGTGGTGGCAAAAAAAAAAAACGGTCCTCTGTCTGCAACAAAATAGGCCTTTTTTTGTCACACACTGTTACACTGTCTTTTCAGAACCTCGAAATAGAAAGTTTGATTAAAAGTCTGACCAGGTGGAATGAACTCCAAATGCACTGCAAGTGCACATTTTCATCTATTCAGGAAGCTGGTGGACATCCAGAAAAATGTTTATCATCAATGATATTTCACCTTTATGAAAGGAGAAAACCACATGTACACTTGAGTTTATCCCTGAGCCCTGTCCTTGTAATCTGTGTTTAACCTCACAACAGTTTCTGAAGTATTATTTTTTCTGAGCAGGAAACAAAACTTCACAGCCACACCCTGCTCTCTTAAATCACCCACAAAAAAATAATGAAGTTCAAGCAAAACTGCTTTTGTGAAAAAAGTCACTGTCACCAGAGAGAACCTTTCCAGATGAAGCCATTGGATCCAGTAACTCCAAGGGAGTTGCTGGATGCTCACCTATTAGGAAAAGTGCATACTACAAAAACTTCACCCAGAAGAGCTTTTTTCTGCTTTTTTTGTTTGTTTTGGTACCCTCTCATATGAATGGATGAAGACAATATATAAGAAGGAGATCACGGAATGACAAAAGCAATAGGAATCACTGGGAGGGGTGTAAGAATTAATGGAAATCGTGGTCCAGTGAACTGCTACAGCTCTTCTAGCCATAGTCTTTGTGGTATCTTAAAAAATGTCCAATTAGAGACAAGCAAATAAGGTGGAGGAAACTCTAATGCAGTTATTGGTCAGTTTTGCCATGCCACTGGGTTTAAAATGAGTCATCCCAGAAACAGCAATAAGGGAATCCCACAGCCACAAGAAAAAAGAGCCAAATTCCTTTGAATGCTGAGATATGTGCACCCTGATCTAGGAGACAGAGAGCTGT
>PVJH01021916.1:0-37671 GCA_004026705.1 Nesogale talazaci | reverse complement strand
TCCGTGAGTGATGGCTATTTTGTTTTTAACTGAAATACAAACCAAAAGAAGTTGTGATATTGTCTCTGCACTATGTGTCTCTCTTTAAATACACGGAAGCTTATTTCTCTCCTTCAAGGCCAGTTTCCACCACAGTTACCTGATGGGGTATTAAAGAAGTACGTAAGCTCCCATGCCTCACTACAGAGGGGCCGGGGGTGCAAGAGAAGCCCCGTACTCCAGACTCAGGAGAGCCCAGGAGGCTAGAGGAACACCAACATGATGGCCTCCAGGTAACCTTTTCACCTGAAGTTTGTTTGTTTTTCAACATTCTTTAGCGCTGTGTAAGTGAAAGTTTACAGAGCAAATGGGTTCGTTAGTTTTCCACTCAACAGTTCAGACACCATTTGTTTTGTGACATGGCTTGTGCTCTTCTCACTTCCTGTGTCTGCCATTACGGTCTCCTTCCCCAGCCCTTCCCACCTTCTCAACGCTGCTCCTGGGAGAATGGTGTCCTAGCGGGACTCCCACGGCTGTTCTCAGGCGCAGACAGCTCGTGAAGTGTGACTGTTAGCCGTAGGTCTGTTGGCCTGATTACTGAAGGGTGAGTTCAGCTCAAGGCCATAGTCTTGGGGTCCCACCAAGCTCTTATCAGACCAGTAGCCTTTAAAAAAAATGATTTTGAGGTTTTTTTTTTTTTTGGGGGGGGCATTACTGCCCTCTGGTGGGAGTGGGAGGCCCAGCCTTGCTCCTGGAGAGTGGCTGCTGGATTTGAACCGCCAAGCCAGTGGGCCACAGTCCCACACTCAACCACTACGCCACCGGGGGCTCAGCCCGATTTTGAGTTTTGTTCCATGTTTTTCTCCCACTCTCTCCAGGACATCCTATTGGGGTCCTTTGAGCAGGGGCTTCAGTGGTAGCCGGGCACCGTTTGGTTCTTCTGGTCTCAAGGTCATGGGGATAGGGGTTCAGCGGTCCTTGGAACAGTTTTCTGCACCTTTGACATTTTTTTTACTCTTCTTTGCTCTAGACATCTCTATCCAGGGATGGCTGTTTACAAGTTGCAGGGACCCTGGTCACGACTCAGCAAAGTAGGCTCCAGAACATTTTCTCTGTGAGCCATAGTAGGCCATTGAGCTGATATCCCTCAAGGTGGGAACTTTTCACAACATTGCCCCGTTTGCTTAGCTGCATTCCTGGATGCATTTGCAGTATAGAGGTACAGATGTAGAAATAGCGGTCAAGTAATCTATATTTGTGGGTGCTGTCTCATTCTTTGGCGGGCGTGTTCATCTTGGCATCCACTTGCAGATTGCTGTCTTTACTATAATTGCAGGACTGTATATGTACAGTCACAGCGTTTATCTTTGCTGATTTTTAAGGCTTGGACTTCTCCCAAGCTTTTCCTGTGCCTCGATCATTGTAGACTCCTTGAGCCATCCCCCAAGTCCACAGGTGTCCACCCTCTAGTTAGCCATTGACCCACCCTGGCCCTCCCATGCCTGGTCACCTTCAAAGAATGATTCTGTGTGTAAACTTTCTCTTGACTTTTTACAGTAGTGGCTTCCTGCAATGTGTGTCCCTTTGTGATGAACGAATTTCACTCAGCACAACGTCTTCCACAACTGGAATCTTAAACCAAAAATATTCCCTGGAGGCTCACTCCTTAAGCCTGCAGCCATGTCAGTGAATGAGAAAAGGCAAAGGGACCGAGGCCTTTACTTGTCAGCAAATGTTTACTGAGCCCGCCATCCTTCCAGGTGCTGGGGGAGCCCAGAAGCCTGCTGGGAATAGCATATCCTTGAAATGGAGATCCACACAACATCACACTGATAGCAGCGACTAGAGGGGTTAGCGGAAGTCAACAAATCAGAAAAGGAGAGTGAAGGCATTTCCACAGGTTGAAGAAGGAAATCAATGTCACTGAAAGGGGCACCTCGTAATTGATTTGCTGGGTGTATTTTCAACAAGAAGATCACACAAACACACCAATCAACCAGCGGGGTGCCAGGGAGCGGCTATTGACAGCTATTTCTACATATGTATCTCTATACTCTTCAAATACATCCAAAACACGGCCTCCTCCTCCAAACCACCTCCATTGCCTAACCCTCACCAGCACACTTCTTTACTGGGAAGAGCTGTATCGGCTCCCTGTGTTTCTCATTTTTGATCATTACTTACAGACCAGCCCTTGACCACTCAGCTTGCCTGGGGGCTGGGGCTAGGATGCATCTCTCCACTTGGTGGCTTTGGAGGATGGCAATGGCGAGCAGAAGTCACGCAGCTCAGTCCCATCCACACTGGGAGGCTCTTCTGGATGTGAACTACATGCCCCTACAATGTGCATTACACATCCTAATCTGTGTTCCTGCAGCCATCATCCTGTATGGGAATGGGCTTTCTTTGTACACTCACGAGGGAGTATTAAGCATTGAGTAAGCTTTAGATCAATCTTTAAGATATAAAAAAGTGGATTAAGCCAGCCAGCAAGGAAGCAAGTAGAGATGGCAGAAATCGGTGCTTGGCCACAAGAAGATCTCAAAGGAGCCCTCGAACAGAAGCTGAAAAGAACAAGGACTTTCTTTCAATGTGAACAGATAGAAAGAGACCTTTTCCCTAAAGCCAGTGCCCTCAATTTGGATTTCTGCCTCCAAAACTGAAGGAACCCTGGTGGCGTAGCACTAACCCACAGGCTGGTAGTTCGAGCCCACCAGCAGCTCTTTAAGACAAAGATGAGGCTTTCTGTTCCCAGAAATATTTAAATGGACTCGATGGCAGTGATTTCTTTTGGAAAACAGTGACTACAAGTCATTTGTGAATTGAAGCTACTATTTTTATTATAGCAGCACTATGTTTGGTGGCACTACTGTAGAAGCACTGGATGGATAACTGCAAGGTCAGTGGTTCAAAAGCACCACCTGCTCCTCAGGAGCCAGAGGAAGATGGTCTGTTCCCAGACAGATTCACAGCCTTGGAGACCCTAGCTGGGGGCCGTCTGCGTGAGCAGCGACTGGACAGCAGAGGGCAGGCAGCACTAGCTCACTCGCTAAGATAGACATTCTTGGTACGAGCCCTCTCCCTATGGGTCACTTCCACCAAGGCGGTGAACAGGCCTGGTGCCATCTCACCTGCTTCTTGGTGTCCACCTCGAGAATGTCCATCAGGTTGATCATGATGTTTTTGTGCGTCTTCTTGTACTTCCCAACCCGCAGCGAGACGGTGAGCCAGCCAGGGCGCCCCGTGCACATGAACGTCTTGCTCCCTTGCTCCTTCCATTCTCGCACCTGCAATCAAGAGCAGAGAGGTTGAGCGGCCTGGCCAGGGATCTCCCAGCAGCTCCCAGCCCCCTCTGGAGTCAGGGAACTTGGAGCGATGCCTCCACTTGTTTACTGAGCCTGCCATTTTTCCAGGTGCCAGGGCAGCCTGGCAGCCAGAAGCTGCTGATGCGACCCTGACCCTGATGAGCCAGACTAATGGAGAAGCCAACATGTTGCCACACCATGAGGCAGAATGAACAAAGATCTGCCCTTTAAGATCAAAGTGTTTAGGGGAACATTAACTCGAAAAGGTTTTGTAATGATGATGAGAGTGGCTATAAAAATGGTTAAAATCACCGTGGGTATCCCTCTGTATCAGGCACCTTCAACAGTCTCCCTGAATTCTTACAACCCAAAGGAGGAAGTAGGGATGGCCAGCTTCCTTCTGCGGAAGAGGAAGCCAGGAGGCAAAATGACTTGTTCAAGGTCACACAACTGACTGGATGAATCCAGGTTCACAGTCAGGGTGTTTGGCTTTTGCTTTCTGAGAGAAGAAACTTCCATGGCGGCCAAATGGTCTTTAATACTAAGAGTCATCAGACTAAAAACGAACATTGATTTAAGTTTACTAAAGGTAAACCCCTGGTTCTAAGCACTGGTGGTATAGTGGTTACAGATTGTGCTGCTAATGGCAAGGTCAACTGTTCTAAACCACCAGCTGCTCTGCAGGAGAAAAGCGAGTTTTTCGACCCCCATTGACAGTTAGTCTCAGAAACCCACAGGGGACTATGGACTCAATGAGGCAGAGGGAGTCTCAAAAAGTCTCACAGGGGCAGTTCTTTCTTGTCCTATAGGGTGGCTGTGAGTGAGCGTGGAATTGGTGGTAGTAAATTCTAAGCATTTGTATGCATTCATTTATGTGTCACTTTGAGAGGGACAGAAGAAGGTAAGAAAGAAGTGCTTTGTCAACTCTCTAATAGAAGTGACCAGAGCACCAACTAGAGAGAACAAAAGGTCGAGGCGACAAGGAGGCAATGTCCCTCTGTGCTAAGATGGACCAGGGCAGGGGAGGCAGGGGCGAGTGTCAACCTGCCACCACCCATACCCTCTTCATTTGCTTCCAACCATCCCATTTCCCTCTAGCCCAGGTGAAGTTAATTCTTGTCCTAGTGGGTCTGTGACGTAGGTCTGGTTCCATTCTCCTGCCCAGGGTGCCGGTTTCACGGATGGGTCCAGGGCAGAGCTAGGCCCATGAGACCAGTTCCAGGAGAGGAGATCCCTTGACTCCATCCAATAAAGATGGCCTCCTAGGGAATGAGGCTGACTCAGAGAAAAGTTGGGCCAAGAGATGGCTGAAAGAGCGAGAAACGGAGCCAGGGGAGAGGTCCCTGGATCCAGCCACATCTGAACCAATTTAACGGCCAGGGTTTGCCAGGCACCTGAGACCATAAAGTCTCCCTTTGCCACTTAAGACTTGAGTTTCTATGATGTGCAAGAAAGAGTCCAGTCAAAGACTGACGGGGCCTCTGGGAGGATGCTGCATTTGAGCTGGCCAGCTCAGCAGGGGAGGATTTTCTTAGAGCCCAAGGTGATGTGATGGGCTCTTCATGGAGAGAGGGATTGTGAGCGCTGGGAGTTATGGGATGAGGGAAGGCATTCCCAGACCAATCAGGCCTTTCCTCTATAAAAATCTCCCTTCTGCTTCATGATTTGACACGCGGCGGTGGGGGGGACACAGGGGTGAGGGGCGTTCTTGGCAGGTAGGTCATGTGGTGTGAACTTGAAAGGCACAAAACTCTGACCGTTGACTGGACTGGATCCTGGCAGGAGTCAACCAAGATTTGGGACAAGGAGATGTGTGATTGCGTGCAAAGCAAATGAAGACGAGAGAAGAAGGACAACTGGTCGGACAGCTATTACTACAGGCCACGGGTGAAGCAACAGAACCAGACCTACAGGCAGGATGCTGGGAGAGCCGCTGTGGGTGCTCCGGCTCTGAAGTCAAGCAGCCGTGGGCTCTGTTCTCATTTACCAGGTATGTCATCGTGGGCACATGACTTACAGTCTGAGCCTCAACTTCCCATCTGTAGGAGAGACACAAAACCCACTAGGGCTGCTGTGCGAGGGTTACAAACAGGATCACAGTGAGGTAGGGTGGGGCACATGGCAGGGCCACAGGGGTCCTGTGGGTCCTTGTCTTTCTGTGGTGTAGTTTAGACAGAGGTGTCACCCGGGTTAGTGACCCCGGTACAAGAACTCACGGTGTCGCCCAACCTCCCAGTAGGTGGGATCAGCTGCGAACCACCCCCGATACGAGTGTCCCCTTTACCATACTTCCCTGCCCCCATTGGTCAAAGCAGGAGACCACTCCCTAGCCAGTGGCAGGTACAGTGGGTAACTGTGGGGGTGGGTGTTGGTGACGACATCCTTCTGGGCAGCTGGTGACAGGTGACACCAACCCCAGTGATAGACCTGCCTTGGCAGCCCTCCTTTTGTGGTGCCTGTGTACCTGCTGTCACCACTGGCGCCAGGCTCTGGGGTTACTTTGGTATCGCCTTCTCTGACATGAATCGGTGGGCAGGGTCCACAGCCCTTCCAACGGCCACAGCGATGCCACTGGTTTGGGCCAGTAAGTGCTCACTGGCCTGCTCTGGCCAGAGGAATGCAGAACATTCAGGAACATGGTCCCTGCCTTCAAGGAACTCAGTCTGATAAGAAGAGGGGGTGGGGAACGAAAAACAGGAAGATGGAGACTGTGAACACAGCCATGAAAGGGGGGTGGGGGTAGACAGAGCTTGGAGCCATGGCTGTGATAAGCAAAGGCTTAGGGCTGCCTGGTGGCATAGGGGTTATGTGCTGGTTTGCTAACCTCAAGGCGGTTGTTGGAAACCACCAGCTGCTCTGAGGGAGAAAGGAGAGGCTGTCTTACCCTGGAGAAAGAGTTAGCGTTTTTGAAGTCCCCCGGGGGCAGGTCGGGGTAGGTCTACTCCGTCCTGTATGGACAGCAGTGGGTGCGAGGGCCGCTCAAGGCGGCGCATTTGCACTGCAGCAGTCTCCCGCCGCCTAAGGGGATTTCCTGCTCATTGATCTTCACGCTCCCGTTTGCAGTCCCCAGAAGGAAGCAAACGGCATGGGGACAATGCTCCACCAGAGGGGAGGTGGCGGCAGGAAACCGAAGCTCTTTGCAACCTGATGCCACTCAGGGAGGAACCTAAGAAGGGGCCTCGGGAGCAAAGAAACTGCCCGGGGGCCGGGCCCACGCCAGCCCTGGGGGCCCTGAGAGCTTGTGCACAGTTACTCGGAGAGGAGGGCTGCCTTCCTGGTCCCAGGGGCTGGGAGGCTCCTCGCCGGGGAAGGTTCTGGCAGCTCCCCGTCGCCTTCGATCCGAAAAGTGTCCAAAGGTCCCTGTGGCTGCAGAATCAACTCCAAACTCCCACCAGGCCCCCCGGCGCTCCCCATCCAGCGCCAAACAGGCTTCCCAGCCCTCTCTCCCCGCCTGCCCGCCCGCCCGCGCGGTTCGCCTGGCCCGCCCCGGCCCACACCATTCCTCCACCGCAGACACCTGCCCCCAGCACCCTCTGCCTTCCCGGGTCCCATCCCAGCTCCACGTCCGTTCCTCTAAACTCGCCGGGCGCTGGCTTCGCTCCGCCTCGGTCCCCTTTAGGCTTCGGGGCTGCTTCCCCCGTCCAGGGAGTCTTTAGACCCCGCGCGGGGCCGCTCGGCCGGCATCTGCGGACTGTTTTGCTCCCCCGGCCCCCGCCGCATCCCACCCCGCCCCGCCCCCCCACTCCGGCTTTGCGGATGGAATCCCCCCGAAGTGCCCAGCGCCGGCGTGGACGGCGCTCTCCAGCCGGCCGGCCGCTAGGGGCCCGCGCGCCCCGTCTCCCGCTAGCCGCGCGCTCCGCGCCCGCCGGGGCGCCCGCCGCTCACCTGCTTCTGGATGTCGCGCACCCGCTCCTCGTGCAGCCGCGGCGCGCTGCTGAGCCGGAACACCACCCAGGCGCGCACGTAGTAGTAGATGTCGAAGATGAGCGACAGCGGCAGCAGGAAGAGGCACACGAACACCCAGCGCTGGTGGATGAGCACGAACTCCAGCCCCTTCACGCGGATCCACAGCAGGAAGAGCAGCGCGCACACGGCCAGCGACACGGCGGGCTCCATCGCGGCCACTCGGGCGGCGGCCTCGGGGACGCGGCGTGCCGCGGGGGGAGGGGGCGCCGGCTAGCGTCTCCTGTCACCGCCACCCGCTCCGCGCCCGCCAGCACCCGCTGCGGCCGCGCTCTCCCACCCTGAGGCTGCGGGGAGGCGGGAGAAGCGGGGGGGGAGGCGCGAATCGCCTCGCCGCTTCGCGATTGGCTCGGGTCGCAAAGGTTCGGTGGGCCGAGACCTGGGTGGCGACCAATGGCGAGCCGCGCCGGCGATCGGACCAGGAACCCGCGGCTTTTATTGGCTGTGGGAGCCAGACCGCTCCACCCCCTTACCCTCGCCAACGCGCGAGGAGGGGACGTCCGGGCATCGAGGCGGTGGTGGGGTCAACTGCAGAGCCGGAGGGATGCCGGGGCGCGCCGGGGGCTGAGAGGAGGGGTTCCCTCACGTCAGGGCTGCGGGGGTCAACCTGTGGACGGGGGGGGGGGGGGGCGGGGGGCGTGGCGGCTCCATTCTCCTCCAGAGGGGGCGCCTCCTCCGAAAAGCGGTCGCACGTTGGGTTCCCTCCCCTACATAGGGTGCCCCAAGGCCACCTAAACCGGCTTCTGGGAGGACCCCACCCCCGAGTTAGCCGCTCGACAGCCTGAAGATCCCAGATGGGTAGAGAGGTAGTTGCCCATCACTTGAGCAGTCCATCACTCCAGACCCGTGAGGTCACTAGGTGAACGTTTTTATTTGTCTTTCCTTAAGTTCATTTGAGAGCCACAGCAGTCCTGGGGGCCGGGTAGGTGTTATCCCCATTGAATAGACGACCCAAAGAAAGATGCGCACTAGGCTTGGACCTACCTGTCTGCCCCCTCTGCTCGGCTGGGACAGCGAGATTTGGTGGCTGTGAAGTGCTTATGGTCTGGATTCGGACTCATGGTCACCCCATGTACTACCAAGTACAACTACTTAAGATTCTCTTGGCTTCCATCTTAAGGGAAGCTGTCCAGTGCTTGTAACTCCACCCTTCTACTGGGTGTGTTGGAGAAGCCCCTGTCTAAGGCCTCTGCAGGGGAAGAATGCATTCATTCAAGGTTGCAAGACCTGGGGCTGGAGAGTGAGCTGAGCAGATGGCCTGCCCTCATGGGGCAGCTAGTCCAGAGAATTAAATCTTGTGTCTTTCAGGTTTCATCGTGTATGGAGAGAAGATCATCTCCTCTGAGATATTAGTAAGTGTACCAGGCAACCATCACCTTGCCAGCACCTCTGCTTTCCCCTCCTTTCCCCTTTGCCCCAGGATGTGCCTTGGAGATCTCCCTGTGCCTTGGGGAAAGCTGGCCCTTCAAGAATGCCCATTCCCATCCCCTTCACAGAGCTAACATTACACCTCATTGAGGTCACCCTCTCTGCGATGCCATTTACGACTCTTCTTCAGGAGCTCATAAAATACATGCATCTATGTCTCAATTAGACTGAGCTGTAGGGCAGACAGCGTCTGGCTTGCCCTTGTGTTCCCAGTATCCAACATAATCCTGTCTGGAGCGCTGGTGGCACTGTAACTCCAGGGTTGGACTATTAGCTGCAAGGTGGATGTTTAAAGCCAACCAGCCACACCCTGGGAGAACAATGAGATTTTCTGCTCCTGTAAACATTGACATCTTCAGAAATTCTATCTAGGGGCCCTATGAGTTGGACCAGACTTGTCGGCAGTGAGTTGACATAGTGTTTGGTGCAGAGTGGGTGCAGGGTGCAGAGCGAAGAAGCAGGCAGAGGCGTAACTATTCAGTAATAGGCTTAACTACTCAAGATTCATGTACACAGACGCATTGGGATCCAGCCCATGCTGGCTCTGAGCTACTCTCCGGGACAGAAAAGAACTGCCCCACTTGTTTTCCGGATGGTAACTCTTTACAGGAGTAGAAAGGCCCTGTCTTTCTCCTGAGGAGCAGCTGGTGGTTTTGAACTGCTGATGTTATAGTTAGCAGCCCAGCATGTGACCACACTAAGTGTTCAAAATGAATAGTCCAGCTGTATCCGGTGGTGATGATCACCCTATGTGACCCTGCCTTTAAAAAGGATCCCTGACATCCCTCTCAGGAGAACAGGAAACACTAGACAATGGCCCTGGCACGGGTGTGAAATACCCAGGATGCTGTAAAATCACCAGGGTCTTTATGGGTGTGTGGCCAGTTGTGTGCGGTGACCGCGCCAGGTTACAGGAGGCAAAGTGAGATGAAGGCTGCTCCTTCAGATGAGCAGCAGCAAACCACCTTGGATCAAAACATAAGAGTAAAACACCCCCAATAAGCACATTTTAGATAAAGAGAATCATTCACTAAAACTTAAAAAAGATGTATATGCAGGCAAACATATGTATGTTCAGGTGTGTACCTGTATATGTACTTGTAGCGGTATCTGTGTTCTGTAGATGTGTATGTGTATGCACGCTTCTATTTTCTTTCTTTTCTTTTCTTTTTTTAGACATCACTGCCCTCTGGTGGTGGGAGTAGGAGGTCCAGCCTTTGCTCCTGTGGAGCAGCGGCTGGAATTGAACCGCTATCCCAGTGGGCCGCAGCCCCGCGCACGACCACTACGCCACCGGGACTCAGCCGCACGCTTCTATTTTCATAGAAGATACAGTAATAGATACTTCCCAGGGATAAGCAAGCCACCTTTCATGGTGAGTTTTCTGTGTTTGAAGGCTTAGGGCTTTAGTCTCATGCGACAGCTTAGTCAACTGGTGTAATGTCCTTCATACAGTTCATGCCCTACCTCCTAGCAGAGTGATTATCTTCTGGGATCTTCTGTGAGCCACCATCTAAGAAACAATGCTTGGCCTGGACTTGTCACCAAAAGAGGAAGAAGAAAACAATGTTCTAGGGCTAACGGCCCACCCAAGCCCAGTCTCAACTACCCTGAGGCCAGAGGGACTCAATGGTTGCTGACTCTCACTCTCAACCATTTGGAGCAGAGACGGCAATGGACCATGACAGAAGGGAGGAAAACGTGGACTATAACTCACATGGAAAAGTGCAGACCTGGAGGACCAACTGAGATGAATCAACTCCCCAAGAGTGCCTCCTTCAGATACTCTTTAAATCTTGAGCCTAAATTATTCCCTGGAGTCATCTTTTAGTGAAGAAGCAGGTTGGCAAAGAAATCTTAAAAATATTACCTGGTACTTAAAAAAACATTCCGATGAGACCAAACGTTCAACCATGACACAAAGCAAAGATGAGAAGACAAGACAGGCAGGGAAATGAGTCCTGAGGAAGGGAGGTCCAGAACACAGTGAAAAAGATTGCTGACACATGGTGAAAAGCTAACACGTGTCACTGAGTCTTTGTATTTGTGCAGAGAGAGCTAAGGGGAACCGAATAGGTGGTGTCAACTTTCTCTGAAAACCACAATAAAGCTTTATTTAAAAAAGGGAGTGAGAGACCAGTCTAATAAATCTATCAAACACTTGGTACAAAAAAGAATGCAAAAAGAAAAAATAGCCCTCGTTAATAATGTTAGTGTTTTTATGTTGAAATGTTAGCATTTTGCTATAATGAGTGTCTAGGCTCAAGTCCCAAAGAGGGAACGACTCCCTTGACGTTGATGCAGCGAGATGGAAACACCGACCAAGAACCAATTGAAGACACATCTATGCATTTGCAATGAGCTGGGGAGCTCGTGAGGAGTCCTGGGGTGTAGTGCTTACAAGTCGGGCTGTGAACCTCAAAGGCTGCAGCTTGCAAAGACCTGGGGGAGGCTGTCAACGTCTCTAAATGGTTCCAGTCTCTGAAGCTCCCAAAGCCTCTTCGGTTCCATCCTGTAGGCTTGTATGAATCAGCTTCAACTATGGCAGTGCAGTTGGGGGATGTTTTGGCTGTGGCCTTTTGGATGGGGACCCACAGTGCTGCTGCCGCTTCACTGGCTGCACAGGCCAGGGTGTGCCAGGGGGGCCCTGGAGGACTCTTTCTACCGGGTTACACCTTGGAGTGAAGTGCGCTATGGAAACCGTGACACTAAGTGACCCTAATGTTAATTTACCAAACTCATTTTTAGGTGAACGTTAGTCTGACGGGGGGGTGGGGAGGGTGGGTGTGGGGGGGTGGATGGGGAACAAGAGGCAGTCACAATGCCTCTGGCTCTTCCCTGGCTACCTTCCAGGGACAAAGTGTCCTCTAAGGGGGCCCCAGGACACCCAGGGAATGACTGCTTAGCTGAAATATGAGCATTTGGGGGCATTAAGTAGAGTTCTTCAATAACAAAAATAAAAACAACTTTAAAGAAACAACCTCTGAGGCTCACTGACACAGTCAATTCTGATTCAGGGCGACCCTGTGGCACAGAGAGAATGGAAGGGTTTTAGGAGCAAGCTCTCCAGTGGTGGAAACCCTCAAATGGTATGCTTAATATCACATGCAAGATTTGCGTTACACAATTCAAAGTGGTTGCAGCAGCACTTCGATGGGGAACTATAAGAAATTCCAGCCAGATTCAGAAGAAGCCGTGCAGCAAAGGTCATCCTGACTGTGGTCCTTTGGGTCTTGGCTGAAATAGAATATGCCAAAATAGCCCCCTGTGATTTACTGTCTATACAAAGGCATTTTACTGTGTGGGCCATAACAAATGATAAGTAATGCACAGAATGGGAATTCCAGAACACTTCCCATATATACTCGTGCATAAGCCGAGTTTTTCAGCACATGTTTTATGCTGTTTTTGAGGTAAAATCAGATGCCTCGGCTGATATTTGGGTCAACTTATTCTTGCTCAAGTGGAATCCAACAGAATAAAAGCATACGGCATGGTTTAAAATCAGAAGAGATGTCACGGTTGGACCATTTTGCCAGACTGAAGCAATTTCTTAGGAGAAACACGAGACATTCTGCTTCCATGAAGCTAGTCTCCGAAGCCCCCAGGGGCTATTCTAGTTGTCCTCTTGGGTCATTCTGAGTTGAAATGGACTCCACAGCACTGAGCATCAGGGTTCAATCTGTGTGGTGAGGAAATAATGGAGAAGCTGGGCTAGATGAAGCCGCACCTGGCATCAGAATCAGAGGATCGCTCATTAACAACCTGCAATATGCAGGTGACACAACAGGGCCTGCTGAAAGCGAAGAGGTCTTACAGAAAAGGTCAAAGACGACAGTCTTCAGTATGGGTTACACCCACATAGAGGGGGGAAAATCCCCACAAGTGGACCAGTAAGCAACATCACGATGAACGTCTTGGGCTGAAATGGTCAAGGATTTCATTTTAGTTGTAGCCACAACACAGCACAATTTACAGAGATCTTTCACTCTAGTTCTAGGAGAATCAAGAGGGGGAAGCCGCAAGGTAAGGAGAAGAGACTGGAAAATGCCTCTCCCCTGAAGGTGGGAACTGTGAAGGAGTGCTTTACTTAAAAGCTTAACTGTGCTGGGAGCTGTCAGGGCGTGAGGCAATCTGGAAAGTAAAGTTATCTGAAAGTCAACATGAAGCTGAAGTGCGCAGAGCTTTATAGGAGTAGCAGCCCACACCAGTGGTTTATCGAGCAGTTAATTTCACACTTGGAAAGAGTAGGAGGGAATCCCAAGAAGTAGGTAAAGTGTGATCTGTGGAGGCAACTCTCAAAAAAGAACAGTAAATGGACTCAGAAAAATTGCTTCACATGCATTCTCCCCACCAGACTCCTTTCCTGCCTCTCCTCTCATGTCTCTGATTCTTCTTTTCTCTCTCCACCAACCCCATTCCTTTGAATGGCTATTAAGTAGGCAGAGGATCAAATGTCACCTTGCATTGGGTAAATCAGCTGCATAAGACTTCTTAAAGTCTTGAAAAGTAAGGATGTTACTTTGAGGACTAAGGTGCACTAGCCCCAGTGTTCTCCATTGCATCCTATCCATGGGAAAGTTGGACATTGAACCAAAGGGACTCATTTGAATTACAGTGCTGGTGAAGAATATTAAAATGCCATGGACTGCCAAAAGAACAAACATTCTCCTTTGACTGAGTTTTCAGCCAAAAAATACATAGGCTTGAAGGGGAAGAATAACATGAAAGGTATACATGCTGTAGAATAATCAACCATACAAAATCAGAAGGACAGATTTTGCTAATGGATAAAAACTCTCAAAAGCAAGAAAGGGAATTAAAGAAGGATGAACGGTAATGGTAAAACGCAGGGAGGGCAGAAGTGGGAAGCATGCTGGTGCATCTTGGGGACTGCAATTAATGTATGAATTGTTGCATGGAAAACCAATTTGCTCTGTAAATTTTTAGATCATCATAAAAAGTTTAAACAAAAAAAAGAAGAAATAAATCTTTTTTCTTTTTTCTGCATCACTGCCCTGGTGGGAGTAGGAAGTCTAGCCTTGCTCCTGGAGAGCTGCTGCTGGATTTGAACCATCAACCCTGTGGGCCGCACAACCACTATGCCACCAACAATATATTAAAGGAATATATTGTGATAGGTAGGTTTAGTGTGCCAATCTGGCCAAGAGGAACATTGGGATTAATTACGTCACCAATTGATTGGTGGGGAAGCAGATAAATGACTCGGCAAGTTCCACCTCCCCTCTCTCGTGCTCTCTGGTGATGTGACCAGCATGTAGTTACTTTAGCTAGTTCTCTACCTCAACTTGTGAGCTACACTACTTGGGGGATACGCTAACTCATGGATCGTGAGGTTGAGGTTCCTTCGAGACCTGCTTTGCCATGCTGCTGGTGTGTACATTGCTAGAGCTTGAGGCTTGGGATCCTGTTGTCTTTCATTGCTTGAGTTTGATATCCCATCAAGGCCGATTGCCCTAAGAAATCCCACCAGAAGGCAGTGATGCCTTCCCCCCCCACCAAAAAAAAAAAAGTAAGGAGAATCCCAAGACCAGCAGAAAGCCAAGCTGAGAGCAGAGTGTCTCTGAGATCCCTGCTTGGAGGCATGGTGGTGGCCAAGGCAGTGGCATCGAGACAATACACAGGTTGGTGGGTTTCTTAGTGTTGCGAATGAGTAAAACTGAGTGCTTTTGATCAGGAGGCTGGCTTGCAGAATAGGAACGTTGTAATACTTGCCAGAATACAGCAGAAGCCAAGAGGACTCATAAAAGGCTGAGGACCAGAGAGAAATCTGACTGCCTGCATAGCTATGAGGAGGTGTACAAAGAACTGTATCCTGACCATTTTTTCTTCTGACTTGTAACTTCTTAATAAATTCCCATGTTTTTGAGTACGTAATGGGAGTTCTGTATGGCCAATACAACAGATGATCGAATCCAGCAGAGAAATAGAGTGTCCTGGGAGGAACAGTTGGTGTCAGAATGAGGAGGGAATGTTGGAGGGTGGAGGCCTATCTGACTTCTGCCTTGGCGGAATCATCCTTATGTCGGTCGATGTGAAGAACAGGATTATCCTTCCCCCTTGTCTAGCTAGAAGAGGTCAGACACGACCCCTCCACCACCTCCCTAGTACAGTTCTATAAATCTCAACACATGGAATGACTCATGTAACCAGCATCACAATCAGGATATAGAGCAATTCCACCATCCACACAAAAAAACCCTGCCTTGGTAGTTAGCTGCCTCCTCTCTCTCCTAGCTCCTCTGGTCTTGGTTACTATGGTTAAGTCCCTTTTCAAGAAGGTTGCATGAATCGACTCATGCAATAACTATGCACTGGGCCTGTTAATTTCTACCCAAATCTAATGGCATTCACTCATAAGTGGACATTATTTGCAGAGCTGATAGACCATGAAACCTCACAATGCCGAGGAGTAGGATGTTCTGGTTAATAAGTTGTTAGGTTAGCTAAAAATTAAACAAAGTCTCTTTTATAGTTTGTCCAAATGGTAATCTTTCTGAATATTTGTTGTTGCTAAAGATCTCTTAATAAATCATATTTGGTATAGTAATTCTTATCCTAAGAGCCATTCATCTATCTTGTTTTTAATAACTGAGGGAGCACATACGGGCCAAGAGAGGGTAAGTGACTTGCTTAATCAGTATCTTATTCTGGTGAATGTCAAGGCCAAGATGAGACTCCCAGCTTCGAGCTATTTCCATGATCTTAACTGATGCCCTCCATTTTTGAGTGAAATATCATCTCTTGGTGTTGGATAAACAAAATGTGATATAAACTTAAACCAAATTCACTGCTATTGAATGGATTCCAACTCACAGTGAGCTTATAGCCCAGAAAGTAGCATTCCCGCTGGGATTTCTTAGGCTGTAAATCTTCACGAGAGCAGAAAGTCTCTGTTTTCTCTCATAGAGTGACTGGTGGTTCAAACTGCCGACTGTGTCCTTAAGAGCCCAAGCAGTAACCCGCTGCCCCACCAGGACTCCTGGCAAAGTTTGATGGATCTAATATATCAGATATATTGGATACTGTCTATCTGTGTACACATGCATATACATATAGTATGTATATGTGTAGATACATATATACAATATATTTCCTATATGATACAATATACTATACATTATATTTGTGTGTATAGATACACAAACACACAAAGTGTGAAATATATATATATATATATATATATAATGGAATATCACTCAGCTATCAAGAGAAATGAAGTTCTGATACATGCTACAACATGGATGGACCTTGAAAGCATGCTGAATGAAGCAAAGGGCAAATTTCTGATCCCACTTACATGAACTATCTAAAATGGGTTAGTTAGTTAGAGTTTATTGTGCCAACCTGGCTGATAAACCCATGTGGGGTTAATTGAAGGGTGGAAAGCCTGATGGCTCAGTGGGCCTCGCCTTTCTAGTTCTCAGGTCTCTTGCTTTCTGATGGACCAGAGTGCAGTTGCCTTAGCCAGTTTCCTGCTTCAGCCGCCAGGGCTCACTTCTGCAAGACATCCCTGAGGAGAAGCCACATGGACTACCCCTGTGCACTCCTGGGTGCGGGAGCCGCCATGTGGAGACCCCTGCCAGTGCTGAGAGGCTTACACATCCACTGATTCAGCTTTCTTCATGCAGTTGGCATCATTGTGTATGTTTGTGAGATGAAGGAGGATGTTGTGGATTGGTGTCGGACATACGGGCTAATTGGACTTGTGGGCTTGGGAAGTACTGGGTTGAGATGTTTTGATGTGCACTTAATACACACACATATATATATGAGTTTCTCTGGATTTGCTTTCCTAATGTACCCAGATTAAGCAAAGGGTAAGTGCATGGAAACTTGTTTGTTAATGCTCACTAAAGAATCTGCATAATATGAAGAAGAATGTGGTGTCAAGATTGGAGGAAGGCTGACTAACAACTCATGATATACAAATGTCACAAGTTTCCTTGCTGAAAGTGAGGAAGACTTGAAGCACTTGCTGATGAAGGTCAACAACTGCAGCCTTCAGTGTGGATTACTACTCAATGTGAAGAAAACCAAAATCTACACAACTGGACCAAGAGTAACATCATGACAAACGAAGAAAAGCTTGAGGTATTAAGGATTTCATCTTGTCTTTCTCCATAATGCATGCTCATGGAAGCAGTAGTCAGGAGACCAAAAGGTGAGTTTCGCTGGGTAAATCTGCTTCATTTAGAAACCTCTTCAGAGTGTGGAAGAGCAAGAATGTACCCTGAGGACTAAGGCGTGCTGGACCCAAGCCATGGTATTTTCATGTCCTCACATCATGCGTGTGAAAGTCGGACATTGAATAAGGAAGACTGGAGAAGAAAAGATGCATTTGAAATATGGTTCTGGTGAAGAATATTGCCCACAAACTTTTTGAAGTCCCCTGGTATACCACTTTAATACTTTGTTCCTATTTTCCTTGGCTATATTCTCATTTTTTTAATGTCTTCATGTGATAACAATTTTAGAATATTTTCTTCAGACAGAAGGAATGCAAAGCTAATTCAATCCTTCCAAAACGGTAGCTCAAAATTTGGCATTTACCATCATTTAGAGAAGTTTTAGCTATATAAGTAGCCACTATCAATGTCATGTACATTTTTTTCCGTATTATTGTCAAATTTGGGAAAATCTGTAATGAGTTTCTTTCTATGATGAGCTATAAGATTCCAAAGCATACGAGGATTTTCATGTGTGTTCGAATAATGTTTCTATTTTTTTTTATTTTGTTTTTTGGGCATCACTGCTCTCCGGTGGTGGGAGTAGGAGGACCAGCCCCACTGCTGGAATTGAACCTCCGTCCCAGTGGGCTGCAGTCCCGCGAACAGCCACGACGCCACCGGGGCTCAGCCTCGAATAATGTTTCTTTTCAACTCTTTGAGTCCATTCTGATTCCTAGGGATTTCAGTCACCACAATCCTATAGATAGAGTGGAACTGCCTCTAAGGTTTCCAGGCTGGGATCTTTAGGGGAGCAGTCTGCTACATCATTCTCTTTCCCAACCACTGCTGGGTTTCGAGTTGCTGACCTTGGGATTAACAGCCAATCATGTAACCACTGCATTACTAGAGGCCAGGCCCACTCATTGACCAGGACCTAAGGAGATGCTTGTTCAAGTGAGGGTTGTTGAAGCTCCAGCGTCCCTAATCTCATGTGATTACTTTCTTGTGTAGCCAACTCCAGCTATATTCAAACAACTGTGCTGGGACCTAGGTAGGAGACAAAGATGGGAAAGACTTGGTTCTCATCCATGGGCCAATGGGGCGGGGGGTTTGGTGGAGGGGAGCTTGGGGGAGTTGGAGAAAGCAGGCAGCAAGCAGGGCAGAATGTGAGTAGTATGAACTGCGAGACAAACCCAACCTTCACTGCAATGCTAGGATTATCAGATCCCTATTCCTAGTTATAGAACACATCCCACAGCTGTCTGTTGAATGCCGTCTATGTGCTCAGCACTGCTGGCCTCTGAGAGGAAGAGAACATAGGGACTAGCCCAACAGGGCCTCTGTCTCATGGGTCATAAATTAGTAAGTGAGGTAAGATTATATGCAGAAAAAGGAATACTAATCATCGTGATACCGGCTACAATACATTGAGCATGTATTTATTTGTCCAGATGCTTTATTTATATAAAACATTAGATATAATAAAACAGTGCAAGATAGAGCAATAAAAAAGAGTCTAATAATTTTGAGTGGCCCAGAACTACAAAAGTGTTTAAAAGGGAGGAAAATGAAGAAATGTTGTGTACTAGGCATTAGCATACCTATCCTCTTGATACTACCTTCCACACCGGGGCTGAGCCCTGGTGGCGTAAGTGGTTGAGTGCGGGACTGCAGCCCACGGGCTTTGTGGTTCACATCCAGCGGCGGCTCTCAGGAGCAGCGCTGGGTAGCGCCCACGACCACCAGAGGGCAGTGATGCCCACCCCCCCACCCCCGTCAAAAAAAGAGCTGTAAGAGCCTCCAACAACTCTCCACACCAGTCTGTAAGTGGGTGTTGACATACCCTCGTGCCATTAGTGTTCAGAAACATTGGGGAGCTGGTCCAAAGACAGTAAATGGTGGAACCAGGCGCTGGACATTTGGCTTCTTAGGAAAGGTATTATGAGCCAGGTTCACAAAGCCAGTTTGGCATGGTGTCAGCTTCGTGCAGCTTCAGCAAAGGACATAAGCTTGTCAGGCAAAGGGTCAAAGTAGCAATCTCTTGCTCCTCCCTTCCCACACTCTAGTCTCCCTTTTCCCTTTCCCCCCTTTTTTTTGTGGCATCACTGCCCTGGTGGGAGTAGGAGACCCAGCCTTGTTCCTGAAGAGCTGCTGCTGGATTTGAACTGTCAACCCTGTGGGCTGCAGTCCTACACACAACCACTACGCCACCAGGGCTCAGCCCCTTTTCCCTTTTCTTTCTTTTTTTGTTTTTTTTTTTTGTTTGTTTTTGCTCTCTGGTGGTGGGAGTAGGAGGCCCAGCCCCACTGCTGGAATCCTTTTCCCTTTTCTTGGCAGCTGCCTCCATTAGGTTGTGAGCTTTTCACAGGCAAACCTTGTCTCCTAACCAGTGTGTGTCCGATGCCAAGCTTGAGGTCCAGAACTCTGAAGTTACCTGGCCCCCAGCCTGATCCTTGAATCAGGATCATGTTAGTTCTTTTTAACAAAGCCAGGACATCTCTTATAGAGACAAAGCAAGACATAATTTATTAGTGTATAGGCATGACATACAGCCAACAACTTACGTATTATGTGTCTGTCTTCTCTCATGGAGGGAGCCAGACTTTCACGGGTGGAGTAGTGGTAGACTGGCTGTGAATTGATGTTGAATTGTCTCCTAATCATGTACAATAGCCTGTTGACCCCAAACCTAAGGGGGACCCTATAGCTGCCTTAATAAGCCACTTAATTGTAAGGCTGGCCTGTGAGCTCTGTGTGGCCATCGCAATTGATCACTGAACCCAGCAGAAAAGTAGAGTGCCAGGTGGGAAGGATGACAGGCGTCAGACTTAGTCGCGAGATTGGAAACTCATGGTATGGTTTGACCTCTGCCTCCTGGGAATCCGACGTAGGCTGATGTTGATGGGATGGCCCTTGCCCCTTGGCCCACACTCTGGCTGAAGTTAGAGGAAGTCTGATGCATCAGGATTTTCAGAGATAAGGTTACTCTCCTAGTGGCCTCCATTAGAGATAGGCAAAGTCTCCTTGATTATTTACTAACCCCGTGTCCTTTATTCCTCGGCAGAGCCGAACAGTCCCAGAGACACAGACTATTGACTTCAAGTGACATGTCCAATGAACCCATGGACTGAATAAGCTCGGTGGCCGAGAGCCTGGAGGCAAAAGGAGGGGGAAGAAGCCTTCACTTCGGTGAGTAAACTGTGGAGGCAGCAGGATTACTCAACTTGAAACAGAAAAGTGGTCTGGGCAGTTTCATGAGGGACACATCAGCCTCCGTTTAATGTAGTCTCCCGGAGGGCATGGCATGATTTAGCAGTTCTTGGTGGTGATAGGTGTCTCTCGTGATCACTTGAGGTGTCAATCGAGAGTCAAAATGTTTCCTCAGGCAAAGAGGTGTATCCTGCCCTCACAAAGACCCTGGGCAATCCTGGGTTTAACTTCGAAAGCAATCTCTTAGAAAAATCACTTCGTCTGACTTCTCACACTCCAGAGGAACAGTTTTTCCTACAGCTGAGACGTTCATGGACCAAAATGATGTGTAAACAGTGGAAGATCATCACCTCCGGGGGTGAAAACTTGTTATTTTGGCATGTAAAGAGACTCAGTAACAAAGAGTCATCAGGTGCTCTGCCCATCTGTTCACCAAAGACAGGGGAATGTTGGTGAAATTGCCAACCCACCTCCAGCAGAGCCCGAGTCTGCCCAGCCCTGCGCTGTCGTCACAGCTGTTGTTTGTTTCAGCTCATTGCTGCAGCCACAGGTCCGTTCATTTTGGCGAGGCTCTTCCTCTTTTCCATTCACCTTCTCCTTTGCCAAGCACGATAGTCTTCTCTAGAGAGGGACCCCTCCTGATGGCACGTCCAGAGTATGTGAGACCAAGTCTAAGGGACCTTCTAGCTGCACTTATCCTGAGACAGATTTGTTTGTTCTGCAGGTCCACGGCATGGTCAATAGTCTTCAACAGCACAATTCAAATGCACCCATTCTTCTCTAGCCTTCTGTACTCACTGTCCGACTTCCATAGACACATGAGGTGGTTGAAAAGGTCATAGCTTGGGTCAGGTGCACTTTAATTCTCAAAGCGACATCTTTTCTCTTTAACACTCTAAAGAGGTTTGGGTTTTGCTTGCTCTTGTGCAGCAGCTTTTCCCCACTGCAGAACTTTCTTTTTGATTCCTTGACGGCCACGTCCACGAGCATCGATTGTGTATACCAATCAAATGAAATCCTCGACAACCTCAGTCTTTCCCCATTTTTCATTTTACCTTCCATTGGCCCAGCTGTGCGGGTTTTTGTTTTCTTTACTCTGAGATGGCATCCCCACCGAAGATGATATTCTGAGGTCTTCATGGGCAGGTGCTCTGATTACAGAACATTCTGGTATTAAGGGAGGGGTGCAGCTGTTTCTTCTCGCTGCGAGTGGTACTCCACCAACAAAGGAAGGTCCTGAAAGCTTTGCTCAGTCCACATCACTCAGGTCAATCCTGCTTTGAGGAGACATCTCAGAGTCGTGCCTTCCAACCCGAGGGCTCGTTTCCCAGTACTCTGTCAGCCAGGGTTCCACTGGTAATTTATAAGGTTTTCAGTGGCTGGTACCTCAGCAGCTGTCTCTCACTTCTTTCTAGTCTTCTTCTGGAAGTTTCTCTAAACGGTTCACTATGGGCAACCCTTCTGGCATGTGAAATGCCGGTGGCATGGCTTGTAGTGTCACAGAAACGTGAAAGCTGCCACAAACCGAGAGGTGGGTGATGGTCTAGAAAAGTCATCAAATTGAGTAACATTAGCATCATGAAGAGCTCACTGCACTTTTTCCTTTTCCTTCCTCTGCTGCGACGTTGGGAAGCACGGTCCCCTATCAATTGAGTGGAACTGGTCACCTGCAAAGGTTCACCAGCTGCGGTCACTTTGTTGCACTGTGTTGGTTGGTGTGTTGCTGTGATGTGGGAAGCGCTGCCTCCAGTATTGAAAGCCCCAGCGGGCTCCTCTGGGGTGACTAGGCTTCAGCGGAGTTTTCAGACGAAGACCAACTAGAAAGAGAGATCTGGGTTTAGAGTTCTGAAAATGAGCCCATGAAACCTTATGGATCATCAAAAAAACTCGGTCCATTATCCTGCTGGAAGGCGAACCCTTAGGTTGGAAGGTCCTACAGAAGCTGCAACAACTCTGTAAAGCCGTGATTCTCAAAGTATGGACCTCCAACCGGCAGCCTTAGGCTTGCCAGGGAACTGGCTAGAGAGGCCCATTTTCGGGCCCCAGCACCAGACCCATTAGGACACATGCTGGGGTGGAGCCAGCCCCTGTGTTCTAACCAGTCCTCCAGGTGATGGCGCGTTTGAGAACCCCGACTCTTAGTGGATTGCGTGGGCCCCCTCTGGTACACGTGGAGTCCCAGGAGCCCAGCAGCTGGAAAAGTAGCCTGGTGCAATGGGGCGCAGCTCAAGAGGTGGCTGAGAAATGCCTAGACAGACACAGCCCCGCCTTCTTGCTCCGAACTCTGCCCCTCCTGCCACAGAGAATGAGTCTTCTCTGTCTCCCTTGACTGGACCACACTGGACCCATTCGAGGGGGGCTCTTCATCTCCCGCCTTCAGGAAAACACAGGCGGTTCTCACATGACTCGACTCTAGTCCTCTCCCCATCCTGGTCACTCTCAACTGCCTATTATGATGGTGATGATTAGCCTCTGTTTCCTAAGCCCTTCTTCCTGTGTACCAGGTCCTGCGATCTACACAGCAACCCTGGGGAGGAGGTTTGCCACCTTCATTTTATAGATAAGAAAAGAGTGTCCCAAACCACTAAATAATAATAAAGCGGACCCAGCTCACTGCCATCGAGTTCTGAGACCGTAGGAACTGTTTTCAGGAGCCCAAAGCCAGGTCTCTCTCCCTCAGAGTTGCAGCCCAACACATAACCCCTACCCTACCGCAGATCCTTTACGGTCACTAAGTTATAAAAAGCTGAGCCAGGAATCCAACCTCTGGTCTGTGACCCTCCGAGCTCGTGCCATTGCAGGTCCACCAAACGCCAAACCCAACCCACTGCCTTCAAGTTGATCCAAACCCATGGCACTCTTGCAGGGCTGGGTAGAACTGGAAACCCCTGTGGGTTTCCAAGGCTCTAACTCTTTCTGAGAAAAGAAAGTTTCATCTTTCTCTCGTGGATCGGCTGGCTGATGGTTTTGAACTGCTGATCTTGTGGTTAGCAGTCCAACCCATAACCACTGTGCCACCAGAGCTCTGTCACACCAAGTAGCCCTGAAATTTCCATAGAAATACCATCTGAGGAGCTTAAGCCAGGGAGACATTGACATGAAGGCTGAGGAGACAGTGCGACAGTCAAAGCATGGATGTTGGAGTCCAGCAAATCTGGATTTGAATCCTGGCCCCTGCAATTATGCGTTATATGACCTTGGGTGTGTTTCCTTCTCTCTAAGCCTCAATTGCCTCATCTGTACAATGGGGATAATAACAGTATTCACCACTAAAGTCTGCTGTGCATAGTAAATGCATTTGCGCTTATAAAGCATTTAGTCAAGTGTTGGGGAGATAGTAAACACTCAATAACTATTTCAGTTATTACTTCTGAATCCGTGTACTCAGTAATTATGTGATTATAAGACAGATGGGTCATACCCACGCACAAGAGCATCATTATAGCAGCGTAAATCAGGACCTCTAAACACCCACACTATTATTCCTGGACTATTGCAGCAGTAGTCTTAGGCCTTGAGTCACTGTCTCATTTCTTCCTTTTACAAGCTCACCTACATCTTTCTACAGGTCCTCCTTCTTATGGAGGATTTTTTTGTGGGTGTGTGGCATCACTGCCCTGGTGGGAGTAGGAAGCCCAGTCTTGCTTCTGGAGAGCTGCTGCTGGATTTGAACCGCCAACCCTGTGGGCTGCAGTCCCGCCCACAACCACTGCGCCACCGGGGCTCAGCCAGGCCAGTCTTCTTAAAGACCGGCTCTGTGGGAGTCATGCTCCTGCTCAAAACACCATCTTTAAATTAAACCCAGTCTTTCCTTCCGGGGTCTTGGGGTTTATATGGAATAGGAGCCCTGGTGGCATATTGGGCTGCCTACCACAGGTCAGCAGTTCGACACCACCAGCTGCTCCACCAGAGGAAGGTGAGGCTTCCTGTTCCAGTGATGTGTTACCGTCTTGGGAACCCACAGATGCAGTTCTACCCTGCCCTGCAGGACTGCTATGGTAGTGAGTTGTAGATCTAATATGGCTTCATAATCCCACCCCTCCTGTTCCCTTTATTGCTGTACATGGACACTCAGTTCTAGCTAGAGAGAGCTTGAGACCTTTGCTTGAGCGTGTATTTTCTTTGGCGTTTTCTCTGTCCAAAGTATCCTCCCGTCTCTCCTTCCACTCTCCATTGCTTTCCATCAGCAACCCTCCATTGCCAAGCGCCACCTCTCTCACAACGCTTTCCTCCAATCCCACGAGAGATACAAGCAACTTCTTCCTTTGGTCTCATTTGGCTTCATGCTTTGAACTGTAAGGCTTGGCCACAGGTCAGTGTGGCAATTCTGGATCTTACTCTTAGTAGCGCGTGAGATTCTTGAAATTCGATTTCCCTGTCTATACAATACGGATGGAAGATATTGGTGGTTTGGTGGTAGAATTCATGTCATCTATGCATAAGATTGGGTTTTGATCTCCAGCCCATGGACTTTATGAACAGTCCCCCATCTGTCTGTCATTGCGTTGATGATGAGCAGGTTTCAGTGGGGCTTCTGAACGAAGATAGACTTAGTAAAAAGACCTACCAATTTGTCTTCCAGCGAAAGTCCCATGGATCAGAAGGATTTCAAAGGCATCTCATTGATCATGGGCAGGACTGGGTAGTGTCTTGTTTTATTATGCCTGGGCTCCCATGAGTGGGGGCTGGCATGTAAGAGAACAAGATAAGAGGAGGGACTGGGCAGTCCCTTGTTTAATACCTGACTCATATTAAAATGCCCAGTGTCTATTCTTCTCTTCTACTGAATATACAACATAATTTTTTTTTTTTTGCTGAGTGGCCAATTGCAAGGTCAGCAAGTTTGAATCCACCAGCCACCCCTCAGGAGAGAGAGAGGAGGCTTTCTGATCCAATGAAGATTTATAGCCTCCGAGACCTGAATCAGCTCGATGGTAGTGAGTTTGGTTTTCAGAGATTTTTTTTTAAAGAGCAAGGCCTGTGTCTCAATTACCTTTGTGTCCTTCACAGTAGACTAGTTTTTTATCTTTAAAGGCACAAAAAGCACACATTGACTGCTTCTTAACTAAGTGACTTCAATTTGCTTAGCCTCCAGAAACACTTCTTGTGTTCAAACTGAGTCATGTTGACATGTTTTTTTGTTTGTTTTATGTTCTTTACAGCTATCAGTCTCTTCCTCATTCACTCAAGTATTTATGGGCAGTACTGTGTTCTGGGCAGTCTGTGAGGCATTGGGGATTCAACGGTGCATAAACCACACACCCTGTCATTAGAGCTTGATTCCAGAGCCAGGCTGCAGCCTACAGCAGGCCTGGCAGCAGGACGGACAGTACGAGGCTGTCAAGGCTGGCATTTCAGAGGAATGTGTGTAGGCAGCTCGAGAGAGTTTGAGTTTCCAAGAATATGACATTCTTTCACCATAAGTGGGAAAACCAGTTCTTTCCCCTCCCCTGAGCCTGAGCCATGCTCACAAGTGCTCTGTTTGAGCCCATTGCTGCAGCCACTGTGTCCATCCAGCTCCTGAAGGGTCCTCCTTTTCCCTCGGATTGTCTATTATGTATTATACCCTTCTCCTGGGATTGGTTCCTCCTGACCACATGGCCAAAGCACACATGAAATAAAGTCTGTTCTTGCTTCCAGTAAGCTTTCTGGCTGTATCTCTTCAATGACAGATAGGTTCCTTCTTCTGGAAGTTCATGGAATAGTAATATGATTCACCAATACCATACTTTAAATCAATCAATTCACCTTCAACCTTTCCTTATCCAGAAGTTCGGTGGAACAGCGACACCTTCTGACAGTGGTGAGTAATTGCAATAGTGAATTGACTCGGGGGCTACCTGGGCGCTCAGATTTCTGGGAAAGATCGCCTAGAGAGAGATAGTAGATTTTCTGGGAGGAAAACATGCGAAACTGTTCACCACAGACAGCTCGTATTTACCTTGCTTACTGGGTACTCTGTGTCAGTGATTGTAAAATTTAAAAGATCCTGTAGGAAGATTGTTGTGGTGCTGGGGAAGAGACAGATGCCAGAAATACGAGCGGTACCCCCCCAAAACCAAAAGAAAGCTCCACTGAGCAGAGATTTTTTGCATATGTATTCAAATGTGCTGCAAATACTCATCTATCGTGTCAGACAGGATTCTCTTGAGAAACAAAGCCAGGACACTTATGATTAGACAGCTAGATAAAGCATGAAGGAATGCAGCAGGTCATTAATCCACACAGCAGTACAGAGAGCTCAGTTCAACTCTCTTCCGAGTAACAGTTAGTATACTGGAAGTCCTTCAACTC
The DNA here is from genome assembly GCA_004026705.1 of Nesogale talazaci. Lineage (NCBI taxonomy): Eukaryota > Metazoa > Chordata > Mammalia > Afrosoricida > Tenrecidae > Nesogale > Nesogale talazaci. The sequence goes on along the minus strand of PVJH01021916.1, from coordinate 11,300 downwards.
ATGAGGGTTGGTAGGTCCATGGCCAAGGAAGCCGACAGCTGAGTCTTCTGTAGCGTAATACAGATACTCCAGCCACAGGCAGCAAACAGCAGGGCAGGTCCCCAACAGTCAGCAAGATGACAGGATCTGACAGTCCCAAGCCAAGCAATGTATACAACTGCAGTGTGGAGAAGCAGGTCTCCTTAAGCTTTAGCGACACAATGCATGGGTTGGCAGTCCCACAGGTAGTGTAGCTCACAAGTTGAGGCAGAGAACTAGCAGAGAGAGAGAGAGAGAGAGAGAGAGAGAGAGAGGAGAGGCGGGGCTTGTTGAGTCATTTATCTCTTTGCCTTTCAATCAAACTGTGACCTTATTAGTCCCATATGTTCCTCTTGGCCAGGTTGGCACAATAAACCCACCGATCCCATGTATCCATAAATACAGCAGTGCGTGTTGTTGGTGGCCTTCAGTCAGTTGGCTCTGAGCCATAGCAACCCTATATACCACAGAGTGAAACACCCTGCCGGGTGCTGCTATAGCCAGTGTGCTAATTCATCTCATTGAGGACCTTCCTCTATTTCATTCACGCTCCCCAAGCATGGTAACAAGCGTGATGCCCTTCTCCTGCCTGGGGCTGGCTCCTTGTCCAAGGTAGATGAGATGAAGTCTCATCTTTCTCTTTTCTAATAAACATTCTGGCTGTATTTCTGTCCAAACAGATTTGTTTGTTCTCCAGGAAGCCCACAACATGCTCAGTCCTCTTTATCATCACTATCACCTAAGCCCATCCATGATCTTGCCTTTAAAAAATAGTTTTATTGACATGAAATTCACACATCATACAATTTAATAGTTCCATCCTAGTAAGAAGTCTTCCACAACCATCGCCACCATCAATTTTAAAACACTCTTTTCTTTCTTGTACGCAGAGTTGTGAGCTATCTCTTTGCCTGCAACCTCCTGCCATGCCCCTAGGTAATTATTAGTTCAGTGACTGTCTCTATAGATTTAACCACCCTGGATGTCATATACAGAAAACCGTCCAAAACATCAACCAACAACATCACACACACACACAACCCCAAAAAGCCTTAATCAAACAGAAATCAGAAAATGTTAAAAACTGAAGCAACTTGAAAATAGGTCCAAAGGGAGAGCAAATGATAAGGTGTTACATTTTAACCTAACTGCCTCTGCCATAAAATGCTCGCTGCCTGATAGCAAGGCTAGTCACCTCCCCGGGTTACGATGCGAGGGGATTCATCAGAGGCTTAAACAATGTGGGGACCCTGCAAATGGACTTAGGGCTTCCACCACCACTCATAACTTTCTGTAAAAACCAGGTATTCAGATACCATTGCCTCCTCCGGATTTGAATTTTATTAATTACAACCCTTGGATCACCTAGACTAGTGTGCTTCTTCCATGTGGACTTAGTTGATGGCTCACTTAGATGACTTCTTCTTTGAAGGAAAGCCTTTAAGGAGACCCAGATGCTATTCTTTCTGATAGCTGGGTGGCATCTAATTTCTTCACCACACTTTTCTACAGCACCAATATCTATCTCTTCAGGATGGTGAGTCTTTGAGTTGGTTGTTGGCCAGCTTTTGCATGCCTACGTGGCCATAAGAAAATACCATGGCAGCTGAGCCCCGGTGGCGTAGTGGTTGTGCGCGGGACTGCGGCCCACTGAGATGGAGGTTCAAATCCAGCAGCAGCTCCACAGGAGCAAAGGCTGGGCCTCCTCCTCCCACCACCAGAGGGCAGTGATGCCAAAAAAAAATAGGGAATATACCTTGAGTCAGGTGCACCTGAAACCTCAAAGTGTCATCTTTGCTTTTTGACACGCGAGCAAAGTCTTTTGCAGCAGTTGCCCAATGTCATGCATCATTTGACTTGGCCACTGTTCCTAGGGACATTGGTTGCAGATCCAAGCAAAATGAAAACTTCTTGACAAAGTTAGTCTTTTCTCTGTTTAGCATGTTGCTTATTGATCCATTTGTGAGAATATTGTTTGTTTGTTTGTTTGTTTACATTGAAGGGTAGACCATACTGAAGCGTTTGACCTTTAACAATAAGGGCTTCCGGGCCTCTTCACTTTCAGGAAGCAAGGTTGTGTCATTAGCCCAACACATCATGTTCTCTGTTGTTACTTGCAGGTTGTTTGTTAATGAGCAGTCCTCCAATTTTGAGGACATGTTCTTCTTAGTCCATCGTCCATCTGCCAGAATTACTTGCTCAACAGCAAATAGATGAAATGAATATAGTGAAACAATATAATCCTGACATACACCTTTCCTGATTTTAACCCATGAAATAACCCTTTGTTTTGTTTGAATGACTGCCTCTTGGTCTAGGTACGATTTCTGCAGGAGCACAATTAAGTGTTCTGGAATTCCCATGTTTGGCAGTGTAATGTGCACAGTAAGGTGCATTGCTATGTACACAGCTAATGCTTAAATAACAATAAAACACAAGCAAACATCTTTATGCCATTTTCTGCTTTTAGCCAAGATGTCAACAAAAGCATCCTCTAGGGGCTGAGTCCTGGTGGCGTAGGGGTTGAGTACAGGACTGCGGCCCACTGGTTTGGCAGTTCAAATCCAGCAGCAGCTCTGCTGGAGCAAGACTGGGCCTCCCACTCCCACCAGAAGGCAGTGATGACCCCTCTCCCCCCTGAAAAAATAAAGCATCTCCTCTTTCACATCTCCTTTTCTGAATCAGGCTAGAATTTCTGGCAGCTCCATGTTCTTGTCCAGCTAAAACTTTTTGTAGTTGTTGTTTAAATATCTTCAGCAAAATCTACTTGAATGGGATATTTATAATAATCTCCTCATTCTCTTGTGTCACCTGTCTTTAGAATCTTTTCAGCTGCTTAGCCACGTACTCAACTTCCAAACTCCTTCGTGTAAATCACTGAGTATCTCCAAAGCATCCAGGGAAGAAGAGTTATGAAAATGTTTTTGATATAATCAAGCAACTTGAGGAAATGAGTCACTGGGCCTAGCGCAGGCATCCTCAAGCTATGACCCGTGGGCCACATGAGGTCCTGGAGGACATTTATTCAGCCGCCGCATGTTTTTGCCACTGCTGCCTGTCCTGCTTAGCAGCTGACTCATCCCGGGCCTCCAGTGAATTTGTTCATAGTTTTTTTTTGTTTTTTTTTTAACTATCATCCAACCCTTCAATGGTCTGAGGGACAGTGTAAAAATTTTGAGGACCTCTGGCCTAATGGCTCAGGACTATACTCTCACGGGACATGAAGGTCCACCGGCATAACATAGTCCACAAAAATAATGTTCTACATCCTACTTTGGTGACTAGTGCCTCGGATCTTAACATCTTGTCAGCAGCCATCTAAGGTGCAAGTCTTGGTCTTTTCCTGTCCAGAGCAAAGTAGACTGAAGGAAGTCAAAGATACAAAGAAACCAAGGCCTCACAGAGCATATGAGCCCCGGCCTCCACAAGTTGGAAACCAGAAGAACTAGATGATGCCCAGCTATCACTGCTCTGAAAGGGATCACGACCAGCAGTCCTCAGCAGAGTGAGAGACGAGCAGGGGACAAAATCAAAATCACAAAGCAGAGCAGGCTTGCTCATCTGAGAGAGACGGAGACGTCCCTGAAACTTCAGCTCTGAGTCAACCTTCAAGTCTGAAAATGATCTCAGTCCGTGACTCAACTTCCAGGCAAAGGATAGACAGGTCTATCAGGCCAGGAGGGTACACACTCCTTAGAACAAACAACCATACAACCCAAAAGGCAGGCATCTTCCTGGAGATAAAAGCTTAGCATGCAGGTAGGAATCACCATCGACACCACAAAGCAAAATGTGTGCGTGTAGTGCAGGGTACTGTGGATGAAGAGAGGTTTTGGGTATGTGTATAAGTTTGCTATTTTGCACCAGTATTTTCACAATAAAAGCCTTAAAAAGATAAATCAATCGATGAGTTCTGATAAGAAAGGAGGAAAAGAGTTGATAGTGTTTGCCTGGAGAATTGTGTTCTTGTAAAGGATTCTTTCTTTTAGATCACATGGTCAGGAGTAACTCGAAGACAGAGACAAGAAGCGAAGGGGTAGTGTCTCTGAGTCACGGCGCTGAAACAATGTAGGCCAGGGGAGTTAGGACAGTGCTGAAGCAACACAAAGAGTGAGTCCAGCGTTGAGTTGCATGTGTAGGAATCAATGGGCATGTGTTCTACTGTGTATATTTTCACCCAAAGAGTGTTTTTTTAGTTATCCCAGTTAAAATGACTGGACTGACCTTGACTAATATACTCCAGGATATGCCAATGAGAGTTAAACAATGCCTCCCTACTGAACGCTGAGATGGGGGGTGGTGTTTCTGTTAGGTCATTGTGATAGGTCTAACATCCATCAGAGTGAGTGGAAATATTGTGTAGAGTAACAAACACACACAGACCACACAACACATACAGCACACAAAACCCTACACCACACACAACACATGTACACAACACACAGCATACATACATCTATACAATACACACACCTATACATCTGTACATACAACACACATGAAAGGAACTAAGTTACTATATATTTTTACAAACATTTTAGTGTCAATTGGGTGAAAGGTTACACAACAGATTACAGTCTTGTATTCAACAATTCACCCACATTTTGTTTCATCTCACCTGTTGCCATCCTTTCAATGGACCATTGCCTATTATGCATCCTCCCTGGGTTTCCTGTTTCCATGCCTCCATCTTCCCTAACTGTCTGAACTTCATTTTTGGCTAGATGCTGCCCTTATGATCACAAAGTATTGATCATTTCCAGACCCAAAGGCTGACTAAGAGGTGTGGTCTTGAGACACCACCCCCCAACCTCTCTCTGACCAATTATGTGGAGTCTTGTTTTATAATTTTGCATTTGGTTCCACATTTTTCTCTATTTCTAGGGCCTCCTGATGCAGCGTTCTTTAGACAGTTGGTTCTTCTGCACATTATCTAGTTCTTCTGGCCCCAGAATTGGGGAAACTGGATGCTGGTCTAGTTCATTAGTCCATTGCACAAATTATTTCCACGTATCCTTTGATCTGCATCTTTCTTCTGACCTTGTGATGGAGAGAGACCAATGGTTGCATGATAGGTGGTTGCTCATCAGATTTTAAGACCAGAGTAGTTCATCAACCAAATCAGATATAGGGCTTTGACTGTGCACTATGCTGTGCCTTTTCATGTTAAGCCCATGAGCCACTCACTGTCTGGGAACACGTACCTAGGGTCACTGTGAGCTGGCATGGACTTGATGGCAGTGAATTTGAGTTATTTTATGGAACTGCTTCCAATTCATAACAACCTGTCGGGGCAGAGTAGTACTGCTCCTGAGGGGTCCTGAAGCCACAAACTGCTACAGAGACAGACAACCTCGGTCTTTCTCTCAAAGAGCAGCTGATGGGTTCGCAGCCCAATTTACAGCCCAGTGCACCCGCAGGGCTCTGTGTTGGGAGGGAAAAGCTTGGTGTGTGTTAGAAAATCACATGTACCATGCACCAAGCACACACACACACATACAACACAGAAGGGACGTGTGAAAATAGCTGCTCATTGAGTTAAGAATAAACATTTAGCTTCTTAGAGGTGTTATGGAATAATAATAATAAAGTCGAAGTCCAGATCTTTATCAACACACAACTTTAGCTTCTCATCCTAGTTTTTCCCCTACTGGAAGAGGGAGACAGTGCTCCGGCTTTGGAGCCGTGGGTAGCATTGGAAACGATGTCAGCGCAGGCTGCCGTTGGAACACACTCTGGAGCGCTGCCAGGGAACATGCTGAAAGGAGATTGAAAAGCTGTTTGAATCAGGTTCCAGGGGAGAAGAACAAGAAACACGTGGTGAACTGGCAAGGTTAAATTATCCATGAAGATGAGATAAAGGGGAGATCGCTTTTCCATGAAGCAGATAGGGAGCAAGCCCAGGCCTAGGGGTGGCAGGGGAAACTTTTGAGCGTGTGAGGAGTTTGGGATTTATGAGGTGCTTGCTGACCCCAGCAGGAAGGCTCTCCCTATGCCAGCCCTTGTGCTGGGCCCTGCACGGCAACATGAATGAGATGGGGGTCCCTGCTATTGGAAGCACACAGTGTATTCATTCAATCCTCCCAAGCCATCCTCTGTGAGGGACCATGGGTGCCAGTGCCAGGGCCTCAAAGGTGAATTGAATTCGGTTTTATTCTCTAATGTTCAGGATTTATTAAGGGGCAAGTGAGACCAAAAGTCTAGCAAGGTACAAAACTTGGAAGACTATACCAGCATCCAGTTCCCCAGTTCTGGGGCCAGAAGAAGTAGGTGATATGCAGAAGAACCAACTGTCTAAAGAAGACCACATCAGGAGGCCCTAGAAATAGAGAAACATGTGGAACAAGATGCAAAATTATAACAAAAAGACCCCACTTACTCAGAAAGAGGTCCATTGCACCCCTAGGTAATTGGTCATGCTGCCTGCTCTCTCTCCCTCTCCACCTCCTTCTGGGAACTTGTTGCCATGGCACTCCCACCCCTACACTCAGCCCAGGCTCAAAACAGCTCCGCAGCTGAGAACACTGGTTTGGGAAACAGGCATATCTGGGCTGCAGACCTAGATTCTCCCTGGTCACCCCTGTCGCCTTGAGCAAGATCCAAAATGGAGGCGGCCTCTGTAAGACGGGGTCTGCTATCATCTCCTAGGAGGGTGGCCAGGATGGTGAGATAAGGAGTCCTCCACCAGGCTACCTCGTCTCAGCCTTTCATGGGGCCATGGAGCGTTACCATACGTGCTGGCCACCGAAAGGATGACTGTTGGAGTCTGCCCAAAGGTGCCTTGAGAGAAAGACCTACCTCTTATTAAAGCCTTGTGATGGGATGGGCACTGCGGAGAAAGAAGAGACTTTCAGCTTCTGTCAAAGAGTCACAGTCTCTGAGACTCACAGGAGTAGCTTTCCTGTTGGAGCCAGAACCGAGTTAGGTCTTATGTGAAGGGTGCTTTATAGACTCTGTTTCATTAAGACCCATTTATCACTCACAAAGCCTTGCAAAGATGGATTAGGTTTCCCTTTGGGGAGCGTGTCTATCTCCAATCTCTTGTTCTGCCGAGCAATGGGAATGTCTATCTCACGCCCCAGGGGAGTGACTAATCTGATGAGTAGGCTTTAGAGAAGTGAGCTTGGTGCCCCCCCCCCTTTTTTTTTTTTGAGAGAGGCTAAGTGTTGACAAGGTTCATAGTTCCCTCCCCTGAGTAACACAGCCATCAATGACAGAGCAGGTAGGCTCTGTCCAGGGGCCTATTGCTAGGGAACTGCTGTGGCCACACAGTTACGAACATTCATCAGTAACGAAAGTAGTCCTTTAACTTCCACCTCTGACTCAGGAGTCCTGTCACACAACCAGTCTTTAGGAAGGAGAGATGGGGCGTTAGTTGTTGACCCTGTCCCCTCAGAAGTGAGACTGAGACCTTATGAGGGAAAGGGTCTTTTGGGTTATTATTGAGATAAGGATTGTGAGGTAAGAGCTCCCTGAGTGTGGCAGTCATGTGCTTATGTTAATTTCATGATTGAAATGTAGGGGTGGAGTCTAGCCTGTTAATCTGGAGATAGCCATTGAGTAGCCAATGAGGCCTCTATGTGGGCATGGCTTTCTCCTGAGACTTCTAGGAAATCTCGCAATTTTTCCCTCGCGGAGATGAGAAACTATCTTCCCCAGTTGTTGGGAGTTAGTCTCAGAGACGGTGAATCATGGGCAAGACAAGATGGCAGCGTCTGAGAAACTGGGGGAGCCAGCGGAGAGACCATATGGCTTTGCCCTGGTGGAGCCAGACCTCTTAAGCTGGGGCGGCCACATGGAGACCTCTGCCAGCGATGAGTTGCTTCTCCTATTGATGGACCCTGAGCTCTGGAAGCAAGGAGCCATGGGGAGACCCCTGCCAGCGCCGGAATTCTGCACCCACTGACCTGTGACTTTGTGAGTTGGAAGGAGACTTTATAGACTGATTTCAGGCATATGGGCTAATATCGGACTTATGACTTTGAACTGGACTGGAGTTCCTCTTATAAACCCTTTCCTTATATCTATATGCATATCTATGAAATTTGTTCCTTTAGTCTACCCGGACTAACACACTGAGTTAGAAAGATCCCATAGACCCAGGACAGGCGTCCTTCGAAGAGGACACAGGCACAGAGAACAAGGTGGTGTGAAGATGGAAAGGGAGGTTGGAGTGATGGGTCTAGAAGACAAGGAGCACCAGCAGCCACCCAGAGGCATCGGGCAGATCTTCTCGGAACCACACCTGGACTTCAGGCAGGCTGTCGGACCCCGTTTGTGACCATTTGCTCGGAAGTCTGAGGAACTCCGTGATGCAGTTCTCACCCCCCAGCAATCCCTAGCACATCTGAAAAATGGAAGCTTGGAAGTTGCAGGTCAAGGTCAAGCAGGAAATAGACTCCACACCTGTGACTGTTGCTTTTTGACGAGTTGATTGCTACAGTTCAGAGGGATTCCAAATAACACAGAATAAAGCTGATCAATAAGAACACACACACACACGTATACATACATATTTTCTCTGTTGTACATCGGCTTGCTATGAGTTGCAATCAACTCAATAGCATCTAACCCTCCCCCCCCCACCCCCTCACACGAGGGACTCCAAAAAGTTCCTGGGGAAAGGAGATCAAAGCACAAGGCAATTTTCTGTGAATCTTCAGGAGTCCCATCTTTCGAACGTTTGATTAGACTTTGGGTAAAACTATATGCAGCAAGGGTGCGCTGGTGGTGGAGCGCTGGGCTGTGCTCTGCACGGTGGGCAGTTCTAACCATCAGCAGCTCCAGAAGCCCGTGGACAGTTCCAGTCTTGGAAGCTCCTGGGGGAATTGCCACGAGTCGGCGTTGGCTTGACGGCAGCTAGTTTGGTTTGGTTCGATACACGGGAAGACAGGTTTCCATTGAACAAATTTGCCACATATTATTTGGTGATACTGGTTTTGTTCCTTGGTTTGTGTCAACGCTTCCATCCTTTCTGTTTTAGTTGTTCCACTCCCGTTAATTTAATCTCTCTGTCCCTCCAAACTTCTCATCTGTGCTTTAGACAAACTGCGGCCCCCTTGGACTCAAGGATAGCTTCTTTTTTTTAATTAAAAATCATTTTATCAGGGGCTCGTGCATCATTTTTCACAATACATAAATCCGTATGCTGTGCCAAGCACCTTCGCGTGTCTGCTGCTGTTATCATTCTCCAAGTATCTGCTTTTCCACTTGAGCCCTTGATATCAGCTTCCCATCCTTTCCCCCCTGTCCCAGCTCTCCCTCCCCCACCAACCCTCAATACTTTATAAATTATTATTGTTCTATCCTATCTTACACTGCTCGACCTCTCCCCCAGCCCACTCCTTTGATGTCTTTCCTCCAGATAGGAGGATATGTGTAAATCCTTGCAGTTGGTTCCGTCTCTCTACCCCACCTTCTCTCCACCTATCTGGTAGTTCCAATTTCACCACTGGCCCCAAGGGGCGGATCTGTCCTGGTCTCTCCATATCTCCAGCTCCCCTTCTCCAGCCCAGCTGGATTTGTAAGGTAGAGTTGGGATCATGATGGTTGGTGGGGAGGAAGCCTTCAGGAACTAGAAGAAACCTGTATGCATCATCACTGCCTTGATGCACCTTGACTGGCCTGTCTCCTTCCCGTGACTCCCCTGAAAGGGGGTAACCAATAATTACCCACCAGTGGACCTTAGGTCCCCACCCTGCTATCCCCCTCATTCGTAATGATGTGATTCTTGTTCTTTGATGCTCGGTACCTGCTCCTTTCGACCCCTGTTGATCACACAGGCTGGTGTGCTTCTTCCATGTGGGCTTTTCTGCTTCTGCGCTGAAGAGCCACTTGCTTTCCTTCAAGCCTTTGAGACTCACACTTTATCATTTGGCAGCTGGGTCAAAGATAGTTTTGAAAGACTTTAGTTCTCTTGACTTTGCAGCCTAACCTGTTCATTAGGGAAAGGGTACGTTCTGGGGATAGTATCTGTTCAATGTTGAAAGTGAATCGGGCTATAATTTTAACAGGAGTGGCGATCAGCTTGTGGCGGGATTCCAATCACCAACCCATAGGCTAGCAGTCCCAGGAAAACATTTGGCATCTTCAGTGAAATAGCTTCCTACAGAGGTGTGGGCAGGGTTAAGGGACAAAGACAGGGTGGTGATCCATCCTAAACCGGAATCATAGGACCTTAGGAACGCCCAGGCCTGTAGGGACAAGGGATGAAGCCTTCACGGAAAGCCTGGCCACTGGGCACTGTGGTCAAGAAGGGCCAGATCTATTTCCTTCCAGGGTTACAGAGCCCAAGCAGGAGAAACACCCCTACCTCTTGCTCCCCCCTTGCCAGGGCCTCCCCTTGGCCAAATCTAACGAGAAGCCAGAGGGCACGGAGCCTGGGACGTAAAGCAAAAAGGGTGGCAGCAGCAACGGGGGCGAATGACACTTCCTGCCGTGACCTGGGCTGAGAACTTCTAAGCCATGGTTTCTCCGTCTGTAATAGGAATTTGGGGCGGGGGGTGGGGGAGGGAGTTGCGTACTGTGTTAGTTTTCTAAGCCTACTGTAACAAATGACCACAACCTGGGTTCAAGAGAAATGTATTCTGTCACAGGTCTGGAAACCAGCAGTTTGAGGCCGGGGAGGGGGTGGCCAGGTTCTGAGCACAGGTGGACAAGAAACAGACATGAGAGCCTTGCCCAAGGTGCCCCGCATCAGCTGAGCTCGGGCTTGAACTCTTGTCTTTTGACATCAATAGTCAGTCTTCTGACCGCCGCCCATGGCTTCTTCCTTATCCTGTGTCATCTTCCACACCCCCAGCTTCTGAGACTTGGAGGGGGAGGCAAATGGTGCCAATGGCAGCGGAGGAGGTTGGCTCCTGTCCCCCAGCCTCCCTGCAGCCGTGGGTCTTGTTGCTTGGTACCCTCTACCCACTCCCACTCACAGAGACCTGGGGGACAGGCTAGCACTGTCTTTATAGAAACAGAGGGTGACTTCTTTCTCCCATGTGGCAGCTGATGGGTTTGAACCGCTGACCTTTCTGTTAGCAGTAAAGAGCGGAACCAGGGCACCACCGGGCTCTGTCTTAACTCCCTACCTCAGGTCAACTTTGAGTCATAGAGACGCTATAGAATAGAACAGTCCCTGTTGGTTTTCAAGCCCGTGGCTCTTTCCAGTAACAGAAAGCCCCGTGTCCTGTGGGGCGGCTGCAGGGTTCCACCTGCTGACTTTGCACTTCCTGCTGTTCGGTCATCAAGTCCGTCCCGGTCCACGGCGAGCCTATGCCGGGTCCTGGTTCACC
>PVJH01021915.1:21829-37751 GCA_004026705.1 Nesogale talazaci | reverse complement strand
GGGAAGGCGCTTGCCGGGGGAGGCCCTCCTCAGTGTCCACCCTGAGCCTCTTGTCTTTTCCTGCTCTCTCCTGGCCTCTTTCTCCCTGCTCTGGGGCCGGCTTCTGCCTGCTCCTGCCCCCAGTAGAGCCTACCCCTTTTCAGCCACGGCCTCTCGGCCACTTCTCCACTGCTGGAGAGGGAACTGGCTGCCCCCCCACAATCAGACCCTGGGATGGGGGCTCTGTCCTTTCCTTCTCCTCTTCCTCTTCCTCCTCCACCCTGTTGAGGTGGGTCCGCAGCCTGAGGCAACCAAAGCCAGAGGCCTGCCCAGCACTCCCCGAACTTCCCTCCAGCTGCAGTTTTCCATGTGCGTGACGGGGCTCGCAGCGGCATGGCTTCTTCTTCATCTTAAACGCCTGCTCTTGCCAAGTGCCAGGTGCCCTTGTCCACAGGAACTCGGACCATCCGAGAAACAAGTCTATGCGTATGTACTAGGCTCCCTTGCACAGGTGAGGAAGCAGCCCGGTTGAAGACAGGCAGGGGGGCCTCGGGGACCTCAGAGGGTGCCTTGCCACTGGGCTGAAAGAGCACACTGCAGTACCCGGCACGCAGCAAACATTCATGTCGGCGCATAGCGATCCCCTAGGACAGGGTAGAATTGCCCCTGTGGGTTTCTGAGACAGTCACTCCAGGCGGGGGTTGAGATCCCCTCTGTCTCCCACAGAGCGGCTGGGGGTTTCGACTGCTCACCTGGCAGCCAGCATCCCCAAGGGTAACTCACTGTGCCAGGCGGATTTTGACCCAGAAGGGATTCTAGAAAGAAGTGCTTGGCTAGACAAAGGAGGAGAGGGAGGCGCAAAGCAGGCCGAGCCCTGTTCAGCGCCACACAGTGGGGGTGGGGCCACCCACCGGAGGGAGTACAGCCTTGCTGGTTTCTTGTCCCTCTCTCCTTATGGGTGGTCTATGGGGAGGAGAGCCAGGAGGCCCCAGGCCTTTTGTGCCAGCTCTTGAGAGGCAAGAAGGGAGGGGAGGGAGGCCAGTCTTAAACCCGAGCAGAGGGACCCCATCTCCACTCCCTGTCCAGGGTCTAATCAGGTGCTTTCCCCTGCGTGTGGGCAAGGGACATGCTGTGTGGCCTTGGACTAGAGGACTAGAGTTCCTCCTCTCTGTGTCTTGAGTCTCTCCAGGGCATCTCCCCCCCCCCCCCCCCCCCCCCCCCCCCCCCCCCCCCGCACTGACTGCTCTCCAAGGTACCCGCCCCTGAAGTCAGGCTTCTCAGGGTACCTGGGGCAGCCATATCTTACCAGTCATGTTGCTCTGGCAAACAGCATCTTCTCTTTGAGCTTCTGGGTACTCAGCTGCAAAGTGGGCAGACCCATGGGTCCTGACAGGGCCACCGCAGCACTACCATGGGACTCTTGTGCCCATGAGGCTGTGCAGGGCAGGCAGCGGCCCTCTTTGTGGGGCGTCAGGTGACAGTGGGTGGGCACCAACTCACACAATGCAGGATTGCTCTGGGCATTCATTCAGGAATGCCACTTGAAAGGGCTCAGGCTGGCTCCTGGCATAATGCCACAGCGCCTACTGTGTGCTTTCTTGACTACATCTTTTGAGCTAGAGATGCGTCAACTCATTGTCAAAGTCGGGGGCGGGGGGCGCTAAGGTTATCACACCCTTCCCATTTTACAGATTTGAAAACTAAAGGTCCAGGAAATTAAGAGTTTTGCCCCAGAACACACAGTTAACAAGTGCCGTTCCCAGGACTTGAGCCCAGACAGACACAATTCCTGCGAAAACATACTTTGGGCCCGTCCCCAATACCCTCTCTCCCAAGACCATCGCAGGGATTGTTTCCAACTGCTAGGGAAGCTGTTTTAGGCTTGGTCAGACACCCAAGGGTGGGGCGGAGGACAGGGGACCTTCTTACCACCAAAAAACAGGCTTGGCATGCAGTCAATACCCCATTCATACTGAACCCTGTGTGTGTTTGAACAGCAATTTATAGAAGCTCAGCTCCTGGGTGGGGCAGGGGAGCTGGGGGTGGCATGCAGGCTGTCTGCTAACGCACTGCCCCGTCTCCCTGTGTCCACCCTCCAGTTTGGTAACCATCAAGGATCGGGAGCTCTGTGCTGACCCCAGGGTACCCTGGGTGAAGAGGATTCTCCAGAATTTTCGCTAATGAGTGAATACCCCAGCACCTTGCCCTTGGCTCCTCCGGGGAGGCTCCTGGTGCCCAACACTCTGCCATGACAACCGCTCTCCGACACCCAGCCTGTGCCAAGGTCTTCGTGGTCCCCGATCTCCACGACTTCTGCACCGTCCTTCCCCATCTCCCCTTTAGCCCTTCTAATGCACCATCTTCCCTGTGGTCAGAGCCAAGGGGTTCCCTGCTCCAAAGTCTTCCCTGGCTCCCCACTGCCTGAGGCTGAAGCTGGAGCCCTCAAGCCCAGTCCCCTGGCCCTTGGAGTCCTCTCTCCAGCCTGGATTCTCTGCGATTTGTGCATGGTGGGCTTCCTGTTCTCCAAGTTGATGCCGCTCTTTTACTTTGGGGTCTTTGTGGGTCTCATCCTGAAGCCCAGAGCACCCTCCCCATCACTTCCACCTGTCCCCTGGTCACCAGCCATTCAAGGTCATGCTCAGTCCAAGACACCAGCCACCAAGCTTCACTTATGAGCCTTCCCCTGGCCCTCTGCCCATCTGAACAGTCCTGACCATAGTCAGCCCAGATCCTGAGCTTTGCAGGCTTGTCTTCCAGTCCCACGGGCCGGGACCAAAGTCCACATCAGAAGGACATTGGTCTCTTAGGCTCCATAACAACCTGAAGAGCCTGGCTCACGATCAGAGCTCAGGGACTGGTACAGAGGGAATCCGTACCTGTGTGTCCCTCCCCTCCCCATCCTCATATCCAGGTTCCAGGACAACTAAGAAAAGGCCAGTGGGGTCCATTGTGAAGCCCCGAATGTGCCCAGATCCATCTTCCTTAGCTATTCAGCCTTCTTATAACAGGATCCCCTTCTCCCTTTCCTCCTCCTCATGTTGCTTCCTTTTCCAGAATAGCCCACACTGCACTGTCCCTTCCTCCTTCTCCAAAGAATGGGCAACTCCATTCAGGCTATGATGTTACAAGCTCAGGTCTGGTATTTGAGACTTTCCATCACCTCCCTGGGGATAGAAGGGTCTTGAGATAAAGGAAACCAGCCTCACCTGTGCTTCCTTCTTCCCCCAGGCATCTGGGGCAGCTGAGCCTGGTGGCTGAGCTGTGTGGTCCTGGGGAGGCCATGGAGCCTCTCTGAGTCTTCCTGGCCAGATGACGATGGGAAGATTCCTTCTCAGGGGGTGGGAAGCTTGGATTCCAGGGTGAAAATGACATCTGGTCAGTCAGGAAGCTCAGGGTCTCCCATGACCTGGGTCCCCTCGATGCCCAGGTCATCTGCCAGCCATGGGCACTAAAACTGCTGGTCTGCCATGAAGCAGAGCCTCATGTACCCTGGGACCCTGCTCCACTCCAGGCATCTGTTCTAGCCTCACCCCACCGGGCTTCTGGAAAATAAAGTATCTAAAACAGCATCCCCTTTGGTTCCTTGGCATGTCCTTGTGAGGTATCAGGGTCAGAGGGCAACGTGGCTGGCTGCCTTTCAGAGGGACTAACCATGGACATGGAGATGTGAGGTGGCTTTCCCAAAGTCATCCTGGGACTGTGGAAGGTGAGGGGGGGGGAAGCACGGGGGATAAAATCTGGGTGGCAGCTGCCAAGTGCTCACAGGCACGCTTAGGTCTCTCAGGCACCAGACCTGACCCTCCTGGGAGTAGCTGCCAAGAAGCTCTGCAGAAACTCCCACATGGAACACTTTAAGCAGGTGCTTGCATTCATTTGTTCATTCATTCATACATTCACTCACTCATTCAGTAAGTCAACCTCAGCCTTCCCTCTTTAAGGATGGACAGTGGGGAGGGTGGAGAAAGTGGAATTATCTGGGAAGGCTACCTCCTAACAGACAACCCCAAAGCCTCAATGGTTTAACTCAATGGAAGCTCGTGTCTTCTTGGGTGCAGTCTACACGGGCATTGCCGCTCAGCGAGTGACCTTCCATACAGTCAGTCCCTCAGAGGCCCAGGCTTCTACCTGCTGTGGGGCCTCAGCTGCCCAAAGAGGGTGGAGGACTACGGAGAACTATGAGAGAGCTCTATACATCAGACCAGAAATTGTCTCATCACTTCTGCCCACATGCCATGGGCAGAACCGTCATATGGCCACTCCTGACTGCAAGGGATTCTGGGAAATATGGGCCAGATGGGTGTATCCTGGAGGCAGAGGACATCGGTTTGGGGCACAGCTGATTCTGGAGCTGAGCTCCTGGAGGCTCCCCTGAGCTCCCTAATTCTCCATGTTCCCAGTGGTCCTGGGCAGAGCTCACCTGCCCAGGAGAACACATAAACCTTTCTGCCTTTGCAGTGCTGTCAGGATTTTCTCAAGGTCAGCAGTCCTTCGAAGGGCATCTTGCCTCCAGTGGCTTTTGCTCCATGTGTAGTTTCCAGGGCAGCCACTCTAGACACACAGTGCTTGTTGAGGGGGTGTGAGAAGTGCCAGGGAGGTGAACCAGGAGCAAGACCACCTCTGTCTCTCGTCGACTGGGGATCTGGAGCAAGCTATGTAGCCCTTTGGGTAAGGTGACCAGACGTCCCATAATTTGTCCCATGTCCAGTGGCGTTTTAAAATTAAATAAATATATTACAATAACTATTTTTGCGTTCTGTGGGTGAGTGAGTGAGTGAGTGAGTGAATAAATGCATGCATGCATGAATGAATGCAAACACCTGCTTAAAGTGTTTGATGTGGGAGTTTCAGCAGAGCTTCTTGGAAGCTACTCCCAGAGGTAGCCTTCCCAGATAATTCCACTTTCTCTATCTTCCCCACTGTCCATCCTTAAAGGGGGAAAGCTGAGGTTGGTTTACTGAGTGAACATTTTTGCTGCTCCATATAGACCAAATTTTTAATCAGGGAGCCCCCTTCTCCCCCTGGTCAATGGTGTCCCGCTTCACATCTGGTCACTTTGCTTGGAGCCTCCCTTCTCCCCTCGGTGGAAAAAGTAGGGGTGGGGAGGACCAGTAAAAGCCTCTTTGAGTACATGCAGCTGTGAGAGTTTGAAGAGCTTAGACGGTATTTCCAGACCAAGGAAAGACCACCAACGGCTAGGGCCCAGGGCCCCCCCTTCAGTTCCACAGGGCCCCTGCAGGCTCCTGTTCTCCAGATGAGGAGCCCTTTGCTTCTGAAATATACCAGCAGGAACCCTCTTACCTGCTGCCCACTTTTCTGATCATCACTCTAGTTGTTCCTCAGCGAGAACCTTCCCACTCCCTTCCCTCAGTATCCACAACCTCACACCAGCCTCAGGGTGCTCGGTGGTTTGGTCCAATCCTGCCTGGTGGTTTCAGACCAGGAGAGGTGCCCTATCCTTTCGCCTGAACGTCTTCAATCTGCCCGCTGAGCAGATCCTCCGAGAAGCTGCAGATTTCATCTTTGCCACACTGTACCCTGACTGGCTCATCTCCTCCCCTCGACCCTTTTGTAAGGAGATGTCACTTCGCCTGCAGATAGACTTTGGGTCTGCAACCTCTACTTCCCTTCATTTTTAATGATATCATTTTCAGTTCTCCGATGCCGGATCCTTGATCCCTCCGACACCTCGTGCTCACACAGCCTGGTGTGCCTTATCCATGTGGGCTTTGGTGCTTCTGAGCTGGGTTGGGTGAAGGTTTCCAGAGCAGGTTGGTTTCCCGCTCAGGCGTTTCAGACACATTTTGTGTCATCTCATCGGTTACCATCCCCACAATGTCCCAGCCGCATCTATCTCCCTGCTGCTCCTCTCCTTTGCTGTCTTAGTGTGACTTAGGTAGGGGGTTCAGATCGTCAACGTTGTATTCAACCCATTCAGCTCCTCATCAACCCCCCACTCTTGCCCCCCGCAGGCCCCGACAACTCCCCCTTCACCCGGAGTTCCCACCCATCCACAGCCCAGCCCGTTGCTCTTGCCCCAGAACACATCTTCCAGAGAGGGCGAGAAGCCAAAAGGAAACGGTCTCATGAGTCGGGTTTCTCGTCATTCTTGTTCGACAAGCTGACTGCAGATAGACAGTCCCTTCAGGCCTGTGAGCACTTGCTGGGGAAGCATGAGACCTATTAACTCAATTAAAAAACAAATAATCCCAACGGTGTGCGGGTCGCGAAAGCCAACATTGCAAATATCCGCCCCGCGTCCCTCTGCGACTGGCAGGTCACACAACAGCGGAGACTGCTGCGATAGCCAGGTGTGCGAGGTGGCCTCCCAGGCACTCCTCCACCCCTGGCATGGGGTGGGAAGCACTTGTTTGGCCATGCCTTCCCACAGGATGCCATGTGAGCAGCACGGAATTACTCATAAGGACGCCCTGCCGGGAAGGCAGAGGGGAGAGCGAATCATGCCTTGACATCTTTCTCCCAGTTTACGGGAAACGCATGAAAGACAGGAACAGATCAGGTGGCTGCTCCTGGATCAAGACACGGAAAGGATCATTCCCATTCAGAACGAGGACCTGTCTCTAAGACAAATCGCCCTGGTGCTTCAGTCGGCGAGTGGCCTGAGAAGTGTGCTGGTGACTCGAGAGAAAACACAGCCCTTGGTGATTGAGTTGACTCCGATGTATCGTGACTCAATGGGACAGAGTGGGACAGTCTCCTCCCACACCACACACACACCTCCTCCCCCTCCCCCCTGTGCAGTGCTGGTGGTATTGAACTGCTGATCTAGGGCTGAGCAGCCAGCCTGTAACCATGGATCCTGCCGGGTGGCCAGGATTCCTTGCTGGAGAACTGCTGCTTGTTAGGGACCCCCAAGGTGGTCCCGGCAGAGAGCGGCCTGTCCTGCCCCATTCGTCCTCCCAGTGATGATGTCAGAGCCCAAGGCTGCAGACGCTGTGTCCGTCCGCCTAGTGAAGGCTCGTCCTCCTTTCTCACTGCCCTTCTCCTTGAGCAAACACCATGCCCTTTCTTTTTTAAAAATCACTTTATTGGGGGCTCATACGGCTTTTGTTACAATGCATCCATCGAGCCATGGCATCGAGCACATTTGTACATTGGTTGCTATCATCGTTTTCAAAACATTTGCTTTCTCCTGGAGTCCTTGGTATCAGCTTTTTGCTTTTTTCCTCTCGCTCCCCTTCCCTCCCTCCCTCACAAAATCTTGATCATTTTCTTTTCACTGAAGTCCACAGGGTAAAGCCAGGCAATGGTTCGGGGTTAGAGTCTGCTTTTAGCATGGGGTACTATGCAAGGCCCATGGGATCGGACCTGCCATGAATCCAAACCTAGGCACCAAACTCTTGATAATTTATAAATTTTTTTTCATGTCTGACACCGGCCAATGTTTCCCTTCACCCATTTTTCTGTTGTACGCCCCCCTCCCCAGGGAAGGGATTATACATTGATCATTGGGATTGGTTCCCCCTTTCTCCCCACTTTTCTTTTACCCTCCTGGTATCACTACTCTCATTGTTGATCCAGAGGGGTTCACCTGTCCTGGATTCCCTGTGTTTCCAGCTCTGATCTACACCAGTGTACCACCTCTGGTCTAGCCAGGTTTATAAGGTAGAATGGGGATCATGATAGTGGGCGGGGGCAGGTTAGGAAGCATTAAAGAACTAGAGGAAAGTTGTGTGCTTCATTGGTGCTCTACTCCACCCTGACTGGCTCATCTCCTCCTTGTGTGCTTTCTGTTAAGGGATGTCCAATTGCCTACAGACGGGCTTTGGGTCTCTACACTGCACTCTCCTTTGTTCATATTGATATGATCTTTGTTCTGGGTCTTTGATGCCTGATACTTGAGCTCATCGACACCTCATGACCTCGCAGGCTCATGCACCATGAGGCCCTTTGCTGGACTGGTCTCTCCTGATAACATGTGTAAAGTACCTGAGACCAAGTCTCACCATCTTCAGTTCTAAGGATCATTCTAGCTGTACTTTTTCCAAGACAGATTTGCTTGTTCTTTGGCAGTTCCTGGTTCTGGGTGTCCTTGCTGGGTTCCTCGAGTAGGCTGAAAAGAAGTCACAATTCCAAACAATAATGAACCTAGATTGGGCCTCTGCTCAGAAGTCAAGAGACTGCTTACAGGGCACAAGCTGGTGGTCTTGTGGGCTGTTAGCCACAAGACAAGCAGTTCAAAACCACCAGGGACGCTGCCGGAGAAAGACAGGGCTTTCACCTCCTGTAAAAAGTCACTGTCCCAGAAACCCATGGGGGCAGTTCTGATTTGCTCTATGGGGGCGCGATGAGTCACAATCACTCGATGGCAGGGAAAGCTTAAGGGCTCAACAATCCAGCGCTCGCTGGCTCATGGAAAGGTGGGCAGTTCAGACCTATGCAAGGGCTACACAGGAGAAAGATCTGGCCATCTGCTTCCCTAAAAAATAGAACCAAGAAAACCCCAGGGGACAGCGCTGCCCTGCCATGTAAGGTCACCGGGATGGACTGCACCCCACCACCAAAGGCTGTGTGGCTTCCTTTGGGACCGTGAAAAGTCTGGGAGCTAGAAAGAGGTGGTGATCCCAGGGCCTTGTGAATGTATCAACTACTGCTGGCCTGGGAGCTTTAAAATGGGTGGAGTGCATCTGCCTCGATGAAGCATTGAAAGTGAGGGTGAACAGAGGGAGGGAAGAAGAAAAGGAAGAGGTAGAAGGAAGGAAGAGGTGGAGGTCTGTATTTGTATCCACTTCCCTCCCTCCCTCCTCTGCCCACTCTCCCAACCCACCCGTGGACAGAGCAGAAAGGGAGAAAGCCCTGGATCCCCTTTCTGATCACCTTGGCCCAAGTGGGGGGTGGGGCTTCAGAAATGTGACACTCCCTGGGCCCGTGTCACACAGTCTCTGGGCGTGAGTGAGCAGGAATGGACATTGCTCTCCAGGTGCTCCACCCTGTCTGCCTGTCCCTCCAAATCCTCAGCTGCCTCCCCCCACCCCCGTGCTTAGGCGGTATTGGCTGGAGGACGAAAGGTTTCCCGACCTTGGAAGCCGGGGCCCCTCTGCCCAGCTCAGCCAGGGACCGTGACTCACATACCACTGGGTTCCACGGGCTGGCAGCCCAGGACAGGATGGGCACAGTGAGGTCCTGGCCCGAGGTGGCCCCAGGCTCCTGCTGGCTCCCCGGGAGTTCCAGGGGCTGCCCCTCAGCTTGCTGGGAAATCTACCCTGGCAGCTGTGGGGTGCTGAACCCCACTCCTGTGAGCACTGGTGCCAGCTTTGCGGAACCTGGCAGGCGGACCCCACCTGTTCCTCCTGCAGAGAGTGAACTTGAAGTGGCAGGGCTGGGAAGTATCCTCCTGTGGATTAGCCCAGCTTTCCCTTGCCCAGTGGGGAGCACCGGGGACTGGGCTGTAGGCAGGAAGGAGTCAAGAGACAGCCTTATTGCCCTGGCAGCCCCCAGGACCCCAACCAGGATAGGGAGGGGGCACAGAAGAGGGACCGAGGGCCCAGCAGCCACCACACCCTACTTGTGCCAAAGGCCCTTTCTTCTCTGTGGCAAGGAAGCTAGAGGCTCTGTGGAAAACAGAGTATTCCTGCCCTTCCCTGGCCTCAGTTTCCCCAGTCAGTGTCCACATGAAGCAGGACTGGAGCATGCCTTCAGTAACCACCACACTGAGCCCTTCCTGTTTTCACAACCCCGTGCTGGGCTGGGGGGCGACATCCAATAAGCCCTTTTGTACTCTTAGTCCAGGGGGTGACAGCTGGGGTTCCTCATGGCATGGAGGGGGGGGAAGTGGGGGGTATCTCCCAGGTCAGAGAGGAATGTGTCAGACCCGAATCCTTAGGCAGGGGCACAGGGGAGCGTCCCAGTATCTCGTGGGCAAACTGGCAGTGACCACAGGGTCCTGTCCTTCTGTCCTTTTGTTCCTATGAGACCTAGGACCTCAGGCCAGATGTTGGATGTGCACCCACTGCTGGAGGGTGTGATGGGGCAGGTGAGAGGAAAGGTGGCACTTTGAACCCCTGTACTCCTGAGAGCAAGGGCACATCGTTGTGGAGTGAAGACGAGGACGGGGGACTCCCGGCATAGAGAGGCCAGTCCTGTGACATTCCGGGAGCTGCCGGCTGCTCGGTTCCTTGGCAACATCCCGAGAATCCAGCCACCCAGCTCAGGCTCCCTTTCCTTCCCCTCCCACTCGCCTGTCTGCAGGGGCGGGAGGCGGAGGCAGTGAGAGAGCGGGGCGGCTGAGCGAGGGAGAGCGAGCTCCATTATAAAAAGCGGCAGAGCTCAGGCAGCCGGGGGAACGGACAGACGGACGGACGGAGGGCACAGAGCACGGCAGACGCCAGACCCTGGCCGCCAGCCTCGGCCCCGCCTGGACCCCCCCTCATCCACCTTCTCAGCCATGACTCTCCTGCCGTGCTCCTGGTTGCTGCGCCTGGCTGTTCTCGGCCATCTGACCATCCTGCTGGCCGGTGAGTGGGGCCTGGACTTGGGCAGGAGCAGGCAGGGGTCCGCACCCCACCTCCAAGTCCCCCCCCCCCGAGAGGGGTTGAACATTCCTGGTGGCCTGAAAGCTGACCCTTCTGAGGGCCATGCTCAGAGAGGATGCCCCCCCACTTCCCCTGGGCCATAACAGGGCTGCCTTTCTGCCCCATGGATTTACCCCTAGGGGCTGTCACTGCCCATCAAGGTACCTAGTGCAAGGCAAGTTGTGGGGGGAGGGGGTCCATGGTGCCTGGTGCGGGAGTCCCTCAGGAAGTTCCTGGTGGGCCTGGGGCTGGTGGGAAGAAGTCCTGACAGCCTGTGAGCTGGACCTTCTTACCCCAGGTTGATGGGAAACAGACAGGCCCCAGATAGGACTTGATTCTGCCCTGATTTAAGGGAGCAGGGGACCAAGGATCACTGAAGGTCAAGGTCACTGCAGCCCATGATTCCTCACCCCCCTATGGTCCTCTGAGCCCTGTTTAGCCTCTCACCCCCAGGCCCTGGCTCTCAGGAGTCCGGGAGCTGGCAGGGCAGGGGCTGTGCCTCTGGCCCGAGGTCAGTAACAGGGAGTGCAGGGAACAGCAGGAGAGGCTAAGGCTCATTGGATGGCTGTAGGAGAGGGGCTCTGGGTGGGCCTCCTGCACCTCTGGTGAACCTCCTGCCTCATGGTAACGTCCCAGTAAACCCCCTCCTCAGGGAGTGCCCCCCACCCCCCCGCATGTGACAGGGAGGGTGGGAGCAGGCCGGAGGGTGCGTGAGCTCATGTTCTCCAATTCCTGTTGGGAGTTGGAGCACCTCCTGTTGGGGGCTGCAGGGTGGGGTGGGAGTGGGCGGGTGAAAAGGTGGGTGGGGGCATGGGGACTGCGGAGGTGACCGAGGACTGGCTCCTCACTGCCTGTCATGGGCCCTGAGGCCCAAGGGACTGTGAGCACTGAACCGGGTCAGGCCGAGGCGGTGTGACGAGGCTTACACTGCTGTGACGCCAGGCAGGCAGGTCCTTCCTCTTTGGGGTCAGCTACTGTCCCTCCAGGGAGGGTGAGGGGGCATCCTAGGAGGGTATCTTAGAAAAGGTGAGGGGTGGGGTTCCTTTTACGAAGCTGGTGGGGAGGAGTGCTGTAGGCTGTTGAGGGAATCTAGGATGGGAATGTGAGTGTGTGTGTGTGTGTGTGTGTGTGTGTGTACGTGCAGTTCCTGATTTAGCATCCCGCAGCACCCAGACACCTGGGTCCCTGCCCTAATCGTGGTCCCTCCCTGCCCCCCAACGTTGCTTTCCACCTCTCTGCACCTCTGTGTCCTCCAGTGGGCCAGGCTCACCTGGGACATGTCACCAGCCACCTGGGAGCTTGAGCAGGTCGGGGAAGGGGCATGGAGGGGTGATCCGGAAGTCAGGGAGGGCCCCCAAGGGGGGGCTGGGGGCTTCCTAGCCGCTGGCTTGACTGGTGCAGGGGAGCTGCGTCAGTCGCCAAATGTGGCTTTTCAGGCTGTGACGGCAAAGAGCCTGTGCTTTATATAACGAACCTGCAGCTACAAGTCAGAGCTTTGCCCCCACAAGTGCTGACGCACGCCGCCCACTCCCGCCCCAGAAAGAGTGAAAACCTGTTTGGAGCTTTTTTTCCTTCCCTGAATAGCGCTGGGGTGGTGGGGGTGGCTGGGGACGGCAGCAGCAGGATACCTTCAGAGGAGATAGGATTGGCCGCTTCCTTTCTGCTGGCCACCAGGGGCTTCTGGGGGTGTGTTTGCCCTTTCCTCCGTTCATCCTCGCCACACAGGTCTAGAGGGTACCTGCTCTGTGCTGGGTGCTATTCTGGGTGCGAGAGCCATCCACGTGAGAGGGAGCTAAACGCTGTGACCAGATAGATGTCTGTGTGTGCACATGTATGTGTATGTATGCACATGCACACGCGTGCCTTACTTACCCAGTGCTGCAATGACAAACACCACAAGTGGATGCCTTTCACAAGCAGCAGGGCAATGTCTCACAGGCTAGGAGACTCATTGCCTGGATCCAGGCTGCTGGCTCTGGAAGACTTTGTCTCGGTCATCCATCCCCCATGCATGCATCCATCCTTCTCTCCCACCTTCCCTCCCTCCCTCATCTTCCCATCCAGGCTGCCAGCTCCAGGAAGGCTTTCTCTTCATCGTCCATTCCCCATCCATCCATCCATCCATCCATCCATCCATTCAACCAATCATACATCCATTATCCATCCATCCAACAAATCATGCATCCATCCTCCATCCATGCATGTCTATCCATCCATCCCTCATCCTTCCATCCATCCCCCATGCATTCAACCAATCATGCATCCATTATCCATTCATCCATCCATCCAAACCCCATCCATCCAATCAAGCATCTATTCATACCCCATCTATCCATCCAACCAATCATGAATCCATTCCCCATCCATCCATCCATCCATCCAACAAATCATGCATCCATCCCCCATTCATGCATCTGTCCATCCATCCCTCATCCTTCCACCCATCCTCCAGCCATTCAACCAATCATTCATCCATTCCAATCCATACATCCACCTATCCATCCATCCCCATCCATCCACTGATTTAGCAAATGCTTGTTTGAATTTCTCTTGAGACATTACAAAAACCCAGCCCCCTTTGACATTAACCCTGAGCATATTCTACCACAGGTGCTGGTACCTGGGTGGAAACAAGCCCCATATTGACAATCAATGAAGTCAGGTCACTGTTTATCCAGTCGGTCAGCAAATGCTGATCTCTTCCTAGTACCAGGTTCGGTGGTGAAGTCCCCCGATGGGAGGTTAAGACATGCTCATATTTTTCTATGTTGAGCACCTACTGGGTGCTGGATCCAATTCTCAGATCTCTCTCTCTCTCTCTCTCTCTCTCTCCTTAATCCCAAGCTCCCTGCCAACCATATTATCCCCATTTTACAAATGCAGAAGCTGAGGCTCAGAGAGGTTAAATGACTTTCCCAAGGTCACACAGCTGCCCATTTTCTACCCTAGTCCCCCCTGTCCCAGGTCAGATTAAACTCCAGGTCAAAATGTGCAGAGGTTTCCTGGCAAGTGAAACCACTTCTAACTGCAGGTGATCCGTGGGGGCGTCTTGGAGGAGGTGCCCCTTAGAGTAATCTGTAAGCACTGCCAAGAGGCCGGCTGGCAGGGAGGAGCAGGAAGGTTGTGGGTAGAGTGGTCGAGAGACGTCCTGAGCCATTGTTCAGCTGTGTGGCCCCTGGGCCAACCATTTACCCTCTCTGGCCCGGGGCATGGAGGCGACAGGTGCTGCTTCACAGGGCGGTTGTGAAAACACACCGTTTTCTGTGTCTGGAGTCCTCTTTGCTTACAGTAGATCTTTTCAATTGGGACTAAATGATTCTTTGGCATTTTGGATGGATGGATGGATTTGGAGGGATGGATGAGGCATGAGTGGGTTGATGGACAGATGGATTAATGGAGTACAGATGAGTGATTGGTTGGATGAATGGGGGAGAATGGATGGATGGGTGGATGGATGAAGCATGGATCGGTAGGGATGAACAGGATGGGGTAGATGGGTGAATAGATGGGTGAACCTAGAGAATGATGAGGGAGAGAGGTGAGTGAGGATGAGTGAAATTTTGACAGATGGGAGTAGATAGATGGATGAATAAAGAAAGGAAGGATATGTAGACTGGAAATCAGTTCCTTGGATGAGTATTTATAGAGTATCCACCAAGACTGGTGACTGGCCAAGGACTTTCAGGCACCGTGGCAGAGGGGGGAGGCTTTGGGACAGGGCAGCTTTGTGGCCTTTCCACCCTGGAGAGGTGGGTGGATGAACTTCCCCATCTTCCCACCTGCGGTCTTAAGGTCTCCTCCTATCTCCAGGTTTTGCAGGACCCCACTACTCTGCTTCCCTACCCCCATCCCCCATGGCAGAGCTACTGTGCCACCCCCTGACAACACCCGCCATACCAGGCTGTCCCTGCAGACTCTGAACCACATTTCCACAAGGCAGTGGGCCAGACTGAGGAGGAAATAGAGAAAAAAGGGTGTGGGTGTGGGTGAGGGTGTGGGTGTGTCTAGGGACACTTGTATGCCTGTGTGCCCGTAATTGAGAAGGTGAGGGTGGGGTATTGTGTTTGCACGTCTCGTATGTGCGAGTATTGGTACAGGGATAATGTGTGTTTGGTGAAGCCCAGGGCTCAGGTGGGATCCCCGGGCCTTGTCTGTCTATGCACGATCAGTCTCAGACATGCTTCTGTCCTGCTAGTCCTGGAAGCAGGTCTTTGCAAAGCCCCTCCGGTCTCTCTGGCTTCTACACACTATTACCTTGACCCCATTCTGAAACTCAGGTGCTTCCTCATGTTCTGCATTGTCCACCCCCAAGACACACCAAACAGCATCGATTTTGCTAAGGATTTTAGGAGAGGGCCAGGAAATGTTGGAAATTTAACACAGACATCCTCAAATGTTTATATCACCTGGTACCAAATGTCCCGTCCTGAACCGCCCCTTTAGACACTTTGTCACCACTGTGTGGTAACCAGCCACCTGAATGAATGTCCCTACCTAAGTCACCTGATCCCCACCCCACACCAACACCCCAAGTCCCCCCACTTCACTTCTGCTCCCCTCAGCCTCCCTAAAGACCAAACCAAAATCACCGCCATCATGTGTGTTCCCACGCCGAGGAGTCCTGGGAGAGTTGAACGGGCCCTCTGAGTTTCCAAGGCTGTACATCTTTTGTGGGAGTGGAATGCCTCATCAGTCTCCTGAGGTGCCGCTGGTGGGTTTGAACCAGCCACCTAGGGGTTAGCAGCTCGATGCCTAACCCACCATGACACCAGAGCTATTTGACCTGGCCGGGGGCTGGAGGCTGGGGTGGTGTTCCAAATCCCTTCCCTCCACTTCACTTCACTTCTGCTGGGCCTTGCAGCTCATGATTCAGTAGCAGAAGAAAGAATCTTCCCTTCCACAGACCCCTGGTCTTCCTGAGAAGGCACCTGGACTTCCATATGTTTGGTTGGTCTGTTTGAAACGAACTTGTCAGGTGTGACAGAATCCAGGTTCACTTTAGTTTTTCTTTCCCTCCTTTTAGAGTCACTTCATCAATGATGAGGTCTAAAGGGGTGGGGGTGGGGAGGGGGAGGTTAAGGATGAGACTATGACCTCTCTTTTTTTTTTCTTATCTCTCTTTTTAAACTTTAACTTTTTATTTTGGCTTCTATTGACTTCTATATGTACATATTTAATTATTTCCCCTTTCATGCTTACACATGTTTAAAAGGCCATCACCTGCCCCCGTGTTGCCGGCTGTGTGCGTCTGTGTGTGAAGTGTGTGTATATGCCATGGAGTTTTGTTGGCGTGCACATATGCATGAGCACAGTTCACGGGTGTATCTGGTGTGTCTCTGAGATCTGGACAAATCTGTGCATAGGCAGCAGCCCGAGAGGGAAGCCGGGTAGTGTTGGGGATGTAAGGGGGTCCA
>PVJH01021915.1:0-21729 GCA_004026705.1 Nesogale talazaci | reverse complement strand
CCTGGCCCACCGGTCACATTGCTGACCATGAGTCACGTCCCTGCCACAGGGAACGATGTCTGGAATGCCCCACTGGGGCTGGGAGTGGGATGGGGGTGGCCTGGGGCAGTCACGGGGGTGTCATTCCTTCCAGGCCGAAGTAGCATTTAAACCCACTGGACTTCACGGGGGACGGGAAACCGGGCATTCAATGGCTACCTCTTACCACCTAGTGGTGGCCTGGCTTACCTTCTGAGTCTCAGTTGCCTCATCTGTAACTGGGTCCTTGAGAGAAGGGACATTAAGTCATGGCGCTAAAGGGCTCAGCTGGGCGCTTGGGAGCTGCTGATAATCAGAACGGCAGAGACCGCAGGCTCCCTTTGGTCGCCCAGAGAAAAGAGGTGCTGTGCTAACCACAGAGTCGGTGGTTCAAACCCACCAGCCACTCCACCGAAAAAACACGAGGCTGTCTATTCCCATCCATCGTATCGCCTCAGAAGCCCTGTAGACAGGGCCACTGGGAGTTAGGGTCAACTCTATGGCAGCGGGGTTTCCCCAGAGATTTAGGGGAAGGATCAACCTGAGCCCAGAACCCCTGGGGATCAGGGACCATCCTGCTGGCTATTGAAAACTGTCTGCCCTCTTAGTGACCGGCTGTCCTGGGGTCCTTGTGGGCACCGTCCAATGGCCTGGCCTGAGGTCCTGCCCCAGGACTGGCTTTAGGTAGGACCCCGGGGGCAGGAAGTGGCCAGGAGCCTCTGGGCTCTGGATCAGGTGGAGCAAGTGTGGTACTTCCTCTCCTGGAGGACCAGTTTCTGAGCGGCCGATTGGGGTGTGTGCCCCACCACCAGCCTGTCTGCTTGGCCCTCGGGGTTCACTTCCCCAGCCTGTGCTTCTTTCTAGGTGAGCGGGAGGGGGAATCCCCAGAGCAGGGCAGCACCGTGCCTGTGGGCACCCACAGCAGGGCCACACATGCTTCCTGGCTTTCTCTGGCTCCTAAGGTGAGTGGCCTCTGGCCTCTGAACCCCAGCTCTGGCATCTATAAAATGGGGTGAAACCAAGCAGCATCGGGGTCAGACTTTGCCACAGGTAAAATGTACAGTCCAGCCATGGCACAGGGCACAAGTCTGCTTAGAAGCAGGGCCTGGGCAGGGAACCAGTCCGTTTCTTTCATAGCTTCAGGGAAAGCTCAATATTTGGAACATGGGGTCATGCCAGAGCAGCCATACAGGCACCTCTAATTCCCTCGGTGGCCTGGAAACCCAGGACCACTCACTGCAGAAGAAGGGCTGGGCCCAGCAGGCAGCTGGTGTCACACTACCACAGGGGTTGAAGAAGAGACTTGTGATGTTGGTCCTTTTTGAGGTGGGGGGAGGGGGTTGAGAGGTGTAGTGTCGGGGGGAAGACTACCCAGCATCACAGTTCCCGCGTGTGACAGGACAACACTTACGGAATCACCCCAAATCAGGACATAATCCAGAGCCTTTGTGGCGCTATGATGTCATTGCCGATGTGGTTCTTGTTCGCGGGAGATGGCTTGGTTCCTGTGCTGAGCCAAGGACCCCTGATGGTGTAGTAGTTACATGCTGGCTCTTCAAAGCCACCAGCCGCTGTCCACTCCCGTGACCCGTACAGTCTCAGAGACCCACAAGGGCAGTTCAATCCTCTCCAGGACGGTGCATGTGAGTCCGCCTGGATGTTTGCATTTTGCAACATAATAGGATGAACAATTCACACTGGCCAGCCCCAGCTTTCCTGGTTTTAAAATCAAAAGTCCCCTGCCCCAAGGGGGCTCAGTCCCGGTGGGTTCAGGACAGCCGGTCACCTGACTGTGTCTATTCCCACTCCCGGGAACCCCTCAATCTCCAGCGAGGAGACCTGGCAGTTAAGAAGCACAGGCAGGGTTTGCAGCCTGGTCTGTGCACCCTGACCCGGGGTCTGGGACTTGGGATCTGGACATCAGTGGGTCTCTGTCTCCCTTATAGCCTGGAAACCCGGAAGAAAAAGTTATTCTGCGCTAATCCGGCGGATAAATGGGTCCAGGAGGCCATGGCGTATCTGGACCACCAGGCCGCTCTTGTGACCCCAAATGGCGGCACCTTTGAGAAGCAGATCGGCGGCAGCGGAGGGGAGCCCAGGACCACCCTGGCTGCTGGAGGAGAGCACCAGGCTGCCTTGTCTGAATCCCAAGTCACCACCCAGGCAAGCGGTGGCCTGGAGCTGACACCTCCTTCTCAGGAGACACAGAAGGCCTGGGGGACATCCCCAGAGCTGCCCACCGGAGGGACGGCTGGCTCCTCAGAGACCAGGTCCCCCTTGGTCTCGAAGGCTGAGGCCGAAGGACCGCCAACTGGCCCCCTGGAAGCAGAGCTGCTCCCCATGGCCGCTGCCCTTTCTACCACGCTCTCCTCCACCGCCTACCAGCCCGGATCAGGCCTCTGGGCGGAGGGAAAGGCCCCTGAGGCTCCCCCCACTGAGGGTCCCACCACCCAGGGCTCCCCCACTGAGGTCTTCTCTACCCAGGGCCCCCCTACCAAGGCTGTCACCTCTTCACACCCAGCCCCAGAGGACACCATGGGGCCCGGGACCCAATCTGTGCCGGGTGAGGAGCAGAACCCCACGTCTGAGAAGATGGGTCCCCGTCCCGCTCACACGGAAGCATTCCTGGACTGGGGTCCTGGCAGCATGGCTCATACTTCGTTGGCCCCCGTGTCCTCTGAGGGGGAGCCCAGCAGGGAGCCGGGGGCGGAAGGCAGCTGGGCCCCCAAGGTCGATGAGCCCATCCATGCCACTGTGGACCCCCAGAGGCTGGGTGTCCTCATCACCCCTGTCCCCGACGCCCAGGCGGCCACCCGGAGGCAGGCAGTGGGTCTACTGGCCTTTCTTGGCCTCCTCTTCTGCCTGGGGGTGGCCATGTTTGCCTACCAGAGCCTCCAGGGTTGCTCTCACAAGCTGGCGGGAGACATGGTGGAAGGGTTGCGCTATGTTCCCCGGAGCTGTGGCAGTAACTCGTATGTCCTAGTGCCCGTGTGAGCGTCCACCCTCTTGCATCCACTCGTGTGGCCCAGACCATTGCCTGGGGTCCCCCATCTGCATCTCCACCCTCATCCAAGGGTCTGGCCGGAGGTGGGCTGATCAGAGCAGGGAGGTGGGACAGCTCCCGGCTCCCAGCGACATGCCAGGAGACCAACACTGACTGTTCAGTAACTCCCTGGGGATGGGACGTGGCTCCAACAATACACTCCAATGTCCCTGGACCCCCAAAGTCCCCTCTGCTGCTGGCTGGCTAGAGGCCCCCTCAGATACTACCCCAGCCCCAATGAACAGCTATTTATTGAAAGCCCAGTCCCTCAGACCCGTGCCCCCCATGTGTGGACTACACTCACCCACATCTGACCGATGAGCCTCAGGCCAGGCCCCCACCCAACCCTCCCTCAGACTATCCCTCTGTCCTCACTGCGGTCGCCAGTCTACCCACCCCCACCCCCGGCCACCTGCGGTGCTATCTCCCCCCCACCCCCTGTATAGAACTCACCCCCAAGCCGGGGACACGTCTTTGAAAAATATTTCTGCATGAGGCTAATGTGGTGTTTTCAGGGTGCGTCCCAGCCCAGGCCCCGTCCCCCTGTCAGTCAGTCGTTGCAAGACCTGCCAGTCCCTGGTGGCACCCCCTTCTTTCTGCTGGTCCTGGGGTGGTATGAGGGTGGAAACGGGGCTTTGAGCCCCAGGTCTGCCACTGACCCCACAAGGCGGGCACTGACTTGAGTGCAGCCCCTCTCTCTCAGCCTCTGATTTCCATCATTGGACGAGAGAGAGGAGAGGAAATACCTGGTTAAAGAACAAACACCAAAAAACTCCCACATGTGTCCCTGACAGGCATAACCAATCGATTCAGATACCCACTCCTAGAGGTTGCCTCAAAAGAGCACCTCAGCCAAGCTCTGTCAATTGACATGCGTTTGGATCCTGTGACCTGAGATTTGCCTTGTTGGAAGGGAGCCCACCCTGTGGGCCTCTGAGAGGGGTGACTGGGCTGTGGTCCTGGAGAGACCAGGATACCACGTTGGACTCCCTGCCAACATGGGAACAAGTTGCTGCTCTGCACTTACCTGAAGGGTTAGCTAAGGGAGGCGAGGAGGGCCTTCCGAGGAAGGAGACACGGAACACCTCAGGGGGTGGGGGCAGCCCGTGCACACCCACACACCCCAGGCCCAGCCTCTGCTCTGTGGTCCTGCAGCCTGGCTTCCCCTCCCCCTTCTCTCCTTTGTGAAAACACTGTTCTCTGCATCCCAAATCTTCTCCCCACCTGGACTCCTACCTGGAGCAGGGCCAGGAATTTCCAGGAGTTCCCAGAAGCTCAGGGAACCTGGAGTTCCCATCTACGTCTGTAAGGGACGGCGCTGGGAGGGCAGCGGTGCCCATGTTTGACTGTTGAGGGCCCAGGATGGGGCTCAGTGGGACTGACCAGCATCTGAGGGGCAGAGCCAGACCTGGAGACCTTGTCCCTGGTGTCAGCACCTCCATTGCCCCCAAGAGTGACCCTCTTTCCTCCACCTGAGGAGCTTTGTGTGGACAGGGCTTCATCAGGGAGCCGGTGGGGTCCCACCCTTAGCAGAGGGACTGAGGCTCAGAGGAAGACCGCCATTCTGGTACACAGAGGCGGGGCCTGCTGCTCTGCCCATTAGTGCACCCACACCGTCACCTGGGCCCCACGCAGAGTACTGGGATAGAGGGCCATCCCCTCGGGAACCCAGAGGAGGGAAGTGCAGGGCTGAAGGTACTTTGTTCAGGCTCCTCCAGCTTGGGAGAGCCTTCAAGGGACGGAGCCCAGGGATGTCAAAGAGAGACTGGGATCCTTCCATACACATCGCGTCCCACTGAGCAGGACACGGACAGAACAACAGCCGGGGACTTTGGAAGGAGCTGATTGATCCTTTTGCGTTTCCAACCCTTATCTCCAATGTCTGTGCCATTTTGTATTTTAATAATAAAAATTTTAAAGTCTTGTGAATGAAATAACGGTGCTCTTTCTGCAGCAGGAACAGGTAGAGCCCAGTGTCTGACCTGGGAAACCTGAATTTCTAAAGTCAGCAGAAGAGACGGGAGTGGGGTGGGGAGTGGGAGTGAGGTGCATTGGGCCCTGGCCTGGCTCCACTCACTCTAGTGCAGTGGTTCTCTACTTTCCTAATGCCATGACCCTTTAATATACTTCCTCATGCTATGGTGACCCCCCCCCTCAACCATAACATTTTTTCCATTGTTACTTCATCACTCTAAACTTGTTACTCTTATGAATCAGGTGTTTTATAAAAGGGTCATTTGACCCCAAAGGGGGTTGAGAACTGTGTTAGACAGAGTTCTCTAGACAAACAAAACCAGGATACTCATAATTAGATAGATAGATAGATAGATAGATAGATAGATAGATACCTAACATAAGAAATAAACAATTAACTAACCTATAAAGCAGTAAAAATGACTCTGTGCAACTCACTTGCGTGAGACAGCTAGTAGACTGGCAGTCCTTGAAGTCTTGAGGGCTGCCAAGTAGTCCGCTTTAGAACAATTCAGGCTCTCTGGCCACAAGCAGCAAACAGTAAGGCAGGTCACCAACAGTCAGCCATCAGATGACAGTCTGACAGTTCCCAGCCCAAGAGATGTGTATTCCAGGAGCGTGGCGAAGCAGGGCTTGAAGGAGCCTCAACTCACAGCGACACAGTCCACAGATTAGATGTCTCATGGATAGTGCAGCTTGGAGATTGAGGCACAGGACGAACAAGGCAGCCAGCTGGTCTGAAGATCCAAGAACAAGAGACGGAAAGGCAAGACTCGTGGAGCCGTTTATACCTCCACCCGTCAGTTAATCTCACGTGTGTTCATTGGCCAGCTGACAAGACAAACCTATCTTCATTGGCCATGTTGGCACAACAAACCTACCTACCACAAGAACCGCGGCTCTAGTGTCTGAATTAATGTTCTTTTGCTTGCTTCTTGTGCAGTCCTAGCGGTACAGTGGCTGGCTATTCATTGAACTGCCAACTTCAGTTAGCTCTTTTGACTCTTGTAAAGAATTAGTCTTGGAAACTCACAGGGACAGTCCTACCCTGTCCCATTGGGATGCTATGAGTTTGCATTGACTTGATGGCAGTGAGCATATATGTGTGTGTGTGCGTGTGTGTGTGTGTGTGTGTGTCCCCTGTATATACTCAAGTATAGGTCAATCCTAATATCAGCTAAGGCACCTAATTTTACCATAAACACTGCTTTTCAATGTGCTGAAAAACTCGGTTTAGACACTCATATGTATGGTGCATGTGTGTGTGTGTGTGTGTGTTGCGATATCCATCACAATAACTACACAGAGGGATCTGGCTGCCCGCTGTCCCACCACCTGACTTGCACCATGGCCAACAATGAGCAGACCTTCATCGAGCGTGCAGCGTGGTCTGGTTGGCGACATCATCAAGCGCTTTGAGCAGAAGGGATTCCACCCGGTGACTATGAAGTTAGTTAAGATCTCCGAGGAACATCTGAAGCAGCACTCCATTGACCTGAAAGACGGCCCCTTCTTCCCAAGGCTGCTGAAGGACATGAACTCGGGACCCACAGTGGCCATGGTCTGGGAGGGGCTGGATGTGGTAAAGATGGCCTGGGTGATGCTGGGAGAAGCCAACCCGGCGGATTCTAAGCAGGCACCATCCATGCGGATTTCTTCATTCATGGAAGTGATTTGGTCCAAAGTGTCGAGAAAGAAACCAGCCTCTGGTTTAAGCCGGAAGAACTGGTGGAGGACAAGTCTTGTGGCCATGACTGGATCTACGAGTAAGAAACAGACAAAGCAGTCCCATTACCGTGGGCCTGTTGGCACTGGGCCTATCCTGTGTACAGCAACTCTTCCGGGGTTGGAAGCAGTAGGATGGATGTCCTGTCTCCTTCCAAAGCACACTGACCAATCAAATAAAGCCTTTGGAGATTGGGGAGGTGGGGCAAAATAACTACCAGAAACTCACAGATAAAATTCACGATTAAAGAATTTTTTTTTTAAATGTTTCTTAAGGAAGTTAACAAACTGTCATGCCAGTAAGAAATGCTCGGGCTAGTTGTTTACCAGGTACAGGTTACAGAGTTATTTCAGGTCTGTTTATAAATGTCCTGAGGGGCACACCCCTCTGCTGTGAGCCTCAACCGGAAGGCATTCCTCTCAAGGGTTTGGGAAAGTCCATGGATCTGTCCCATGAGCTGGCTCCTGCTTCCGCTGCTCCTCTGCTGTTGTAGCTGCCTTTGGGATCCAGGAGGAGGGATCTCAGGCCGGAGGACACTTGCTGGTAATGACAGCTCTCGTTCTACA
Organism: Nesogale talazaci; assembly: GCA_004026705.1. Taxonomy (NCBI): domain Eukaryota; kingdom Metazoa; phylum Chordata; class Mammalia; order Afrosoricida; family Tenrecidae; genus Nesogale; species Nesogale talazaci. The sequence continues at coordinate 14,402 of PVJH01021915.1, read as the reverse complement.
CACAGTGGGGGCAACTGTGTGCAGTCACTCACAGGCCGGTGTTATCAGTATCTTTCCCCACCTTGTCACCAGATGCAGGCAAGGAAGGGTCATGTGGAGTGCACTAGAGACTGTGGCTTGACGAGCCACATTAAATAAGTCAGCGCCCCTGCACCTGCGTAGCTGGGTGGTACCAGGCTGGTGCCTCGACCTTACTGGCTGTACATAAGTGGGTGAGAGATCTCTCCTCACAGCTCTCCTTCCAGGCAGGGGTGAAATGTCCCTGGGGAGTCCCACCCCATGCCAATGAACCACCAACTTGGGAACTTGGTATCCTCCACAGTGGTGGGGTGACCCACGAAGCCAGTCAGGCCACGTCTTCCTCCTGGCTGCCTCAATTCCTCTTCAGTCTTCTTGATTCAGGACGTTCATGGCAAACTGCAGCTGTTCATAAACCTGAAGCAAGCTCTAATACGGGCCCCAACCTCCTTCCCTACCTGCCCCCACCGCCGCTGCCTCTACCCACACCGCACTCTCCATCATGATAGAACCCCAAGAGGACTTTGAAACAAACCTCTGTGTTCCTGTCTTCTTATCTATTTCCTCCCTGTGCCACCTGGTTAACTCTGACTCATGGGCACCTGATAAGGGCTTCCCAGACGGAATCTTGTGCTAGCTTGGTCCTCCTCAACTGCCCCTCCCCCTCACACACACACACACACACACACACACAATGCTGCTGCTGGGTTTAAACTGCCAGCCCTGGAGTTACCAGCCCAGAACTTACCCCAATGGGTCCCCAGAGCTGCCTCTATTACTCTTCCCAAAACCAAAGCCAAACTCACTGCCATCAATCCGATGCCAATGAGACTGTAACTCTTCACAGAGGCCTAAAGTCTCCCCTCTCTGCCAAGGAGTGGCTGGTGGTTTTGAACCACTGACCTTGTGGATCGCAGCGCAATAGGTCACCATGAGGCCGCAGGGCTTCCTTCCACATCGCCTGGTGGACTCAAAAGCCAGTGCTCAAACAGTCCCTATGGGAGAAAGATGTGGCTGTCTGCTTCCATGACAGACTTAAGAACCATTTGGGGTAATGGGTCCTGCAGGGTGTCTGTGAATCAGAATCCCCCGCCATGGCTGTGAGGGCACGCTGCTTAGAAGTCCTCGGTGGGCCGATCATCCCCCAAGGACCCAGAGGTCATGGCTCGGCTTTGTCATCCCCAGAGCTGACCTGGAGCTGTTGATCATGCACCCAGGTTGCATGGAGGCTTGGATGCCTCTGTCATCCCTGAGGGTGAAATCAGGGCTCTAAGTTCTCATGTGACGATCACAGCCACTGCTCCTTGGACTTCCCCACCAACCCGGGCAGTGTGGTGAGTGCTTTGTGGATGACGCCATCTCCCCAACGATGACAGGGGAGGTTGACGAGGAAGAACATGACCTGGCTTGTAAACAACAACCAGACCTCAAGTCCTAACCACCTTCAGTTTGGCCACAGGGGACCCACGTTTCCTTAAAGGTGATTCTTTCCTCCTCCGTGTTTGTTGTGTGTGATGACATGCCCTGCCAGGCACGCTCACCTCCACCACGTGTCTGTGTATACACACAAGTGGCCTCGATGACATCCTCATAACGGTCCCTGCTCTCGGTCCTCCCTTTCTGAGTGTTCTGTCCTCTATGGACACAGATCCACCGCCTTCCAGGCTCCGGGGTGATCTCTGAGGGCTGGGGCAGTGACCCCGCAGATCAAGTTCCTAAAAGAGCAGAATGCACCAAGCAGACTTTCTTTTTTCATCTTTCTTTCTCTCTTTCTTCCTTCCTTTCTAGTGAACTAAGCTAAACCAAGGTTTGATTTTTAGGGAAAGTTCAGGAAAGATTTTAGTTTACAGTTTCAAAAGTGTTTAAGTGAGGCATGGATGGATGGATGGATGGTGATAGGAGTTGAGGGAGCCCTCCACAAAATGATAAAAAATAAAACATTAAAACAAGGCTCGAAAAAAAGTGTTTAAGGTCATAAAAATTGAAATAAATCAAATGAACATGGCAAACCTCAAGGCTGTAGAAACGTCTCGAGCTCCACTTGCACCTGAGTTTGTACTCCAGGGGTGGGGCGGGTAGCATTTGCAGTAAGTCCCGTCCCCACCTCCAATCCCTTTCTTCTCCTAATGACAGAACTTGGGGCTCGCCAGGGGTTCTGAGCCCACTGCACCAGGCCCCCCTGGCAGTGGCTACCCCAGTCAGGGCACCTTTTGCCCTTTACCTGAGTGCACAGAGGTCTTCGTGTCCTCTGGGCATTCCCCAGCAGGGTGAGGCTGGTCAGAGCACACAGAAATGAATGGCCGGGAATTTCCAACTGGAAGCTAAATAATAGAAGTCCCGACATGTGCCAGAGAGAGAGAGAGAGAGAGAGAGAACACGGGTGACCCATACGCTTTGTTCCAGTCATGCGCTCACATGCTTTCCCAAGTAAGTAACATTTATGCTGCAGGAATTTCAGAAAAGAGCTCTGGAGCTGGCATGGAAATGCAGCAGCTGGAGTCCTAGAGTCCTGTCCTAATGCGGCCCAGTCGCAGAGAAGTCCCTGGGAGAGTGGGTGTGGTAGGAAATGTCTCCACTCCACGTCCAACAGACCCCTCTCCCACAGACCCTGTTGTGTCAGGGGAAAGAGGAGCAATTTTTTTTTTCAATGGGTGTTTTGGCTTTAGCAATACAGGAGCAGGGAATTCCACAAGGAGTTCAGGAACGCCATCACTTGCCAGCTTTGAGCGATTTCCTTAACCTCCCTGGGGCCTCCATTTCCTTCTTTGTAAAAATAGGGCTCGATCCAAGACCCAGGCACAGGGAGCTCCTATTTGATATCAGAACAAGTGCTGTGTCAGAAGGGGGCTCCTGTCATTCTAGAACTTTCAAATGGAGAGGAGGCCCCATCGATTTCAACCTGAGAGAATGTTTTACACGTGGGAAGAGGTTCACATCCTCAAATAAAATGAAGACAACTTCCCATCAAAATGAAAATGAAACCGTTAACATTCCATCGACACTAAAACAACAGGAACTAAGAGGATACCCATGCCACCAGAACCCACAAATACAATGAACTCAGCCCAGACAGTTGTGTGGAACCAAGAAAAAAGGGGCACTTCCAGCAGAAGCCCACAGCAGAGTGACAGTGAGAAGTCCGTCTCTGGGGATAATTACTCTGAATGAAAGTGGGCCCAATCTCTCTCTCTCTCTCTCTCTCTCTCCCTCACACACACACACACACACACACACACACACACTCCCCCAAGACAATGGATGAGGAAACGGGACCCACCAAGATTCCATCTACAGGAGACACACCTTAGATGCAAAGGCACAAATAGACTGAAAAATCAAAAATATGTGAGGGGGAGAAGGATGTGAATCAAGCTAATGGCAATTAAAAAGAGAGATCTTCCACAACATCAAAGGCCTGGAAAGTCCCACCAAGCACAGTTCTCTTCTGAGACATGAGGGGGTGGCAGTGGGGGAAATGTCCCTTCCACTCCCATAGCATTGGGTTTGGCTTTCTGTATGGTTTTTCAATTGTTTATATTTTCCAGAATTTTTTCATGTGTTTCTCAGACATTTTATATCCTCTTTGGTAAAAGGTCTGATGAATTTATGTTCATCTTTGCGAAAGTTATTTTATTTTTTGCTTTTGTTGTTGAGTTGTAGGAATTATGTTTCTTAAGAACAGTTTAAATCATTTTAAAATTTCCATTTCAATTGAAACCTTTGACCTTTCACCTAATCACCGTTCAGGTGTCTTACAATTATTGATACCATTAAATTTCTTTTTCTCACTAAAAAAAAAAAAATCAAAATGACCCACTACACGGAGGTGAAACACTAAGGGGGGCAGGCAACAAGACATCAATGACATCCCTGGGAACACCGAAAATAGATTTTGGGGCTAGGGCATAGCACCCCATCAGACCCAACTGGGACATACTCCTAAAGGTCAACAAACAGACCTGGAACTATTTATAGGCTTTTCTTATTTTGTTGTTGATTTTGTTGTTGCTATTGTGGTTGTTGCTTTGTTTTGCTGTCTTGTTTTTTGTGCACATTATGATCTTTGCATGTCTATTTAGATAAGATAGGTAGGATAAATAATCTGGAGGAAAAAGCAATGGGACCACTAACTGGGGGGGCCTGGGAGAGGGGGAGAGATGGGACAAAGGAAGTGGGTGTTAACAAACTCAGGGACAAGGGAACAAGTGACCTAAAATCGATGACAAGGAGGGTGTAGAATGCCTGGTAGGTTTGATCAAGGGCAATATAACTGAGAGGAATGACTGAAATCCAAATGAAAGCTGAACACGATAGTGGGACAAGAGGAACGTAAAAGGAAATAGAGGAAAGAACTAGATGACAAAGTGCATTTATGGAAGTCTAAATACAGGCATGGACCTATGTAAATATATTGATATATGACGATGGGGAAATAGATTTGTGTACATGTATTTATAGGTCCAGTATTAAGGTAGCAGATGGATATTGGGCCTCTACTCAAGAACTCCCTCAACACAAGAACACTGTTTTATTAACCTGGCATTCCATGATGCTCATCTTGACACAATCACTGAAGACAAAGTGGGTGCGTAAGTAAATGTGGTGAAGAAAGCTGATGGTGGCCAGCTATCAAAAGATACAGCGTCTGGGGTCTTAAAGGCTTGAAGATAAACAAGCAGCCGTCAGACTGAGAAGCAGCAAAGCCCACCTGGAAGAAGTCCACCAATTGTGTGATCATGAGGTGTCAAAGGGATCCGTTACCAGGAATCAAAGACCCAGAACAAAAAAAAAATTGTTAAAAATCGGGATGTCTAGTCACTTTACATTAGAAGCTCCTGGGGAGAATGGGAGAAAAATGGAGAACAAAACTCCTTCTCTTGCAAAGCCAAGAATTAGGTATTACCCACCCAGGTCGCGCACATTTTACATAATCCTCTGGAAACAACAGAGCAACATCTGCCCAAGGACAGAAGTCAGAAGGAAGAGGGTGAGTGGGGACAGGAGACCCAGGAGAAGGTGAGGTGAGTGGTCTTGCAATGAGGGGGCTGCAATGAAGGAGATGAAACAACATCTGCAAAAAAGAAAGAAGCATCTGCAGGGATTGCTGAAGGTAAAACTGATGAACTCTGTAAATCCTCAGCCAGCTCAATCATTCTCAAAACATTTGCTTTAGACTTGAATCCTGGGTAGCCATTCCTCATTTTCCCCCTCCCTCCCCACAAAAGTTTATTTTTTTAAGTGTGTGCCAACCTCCTCCTCTAAATTCTCTTGGGAATTTGCAAAGCCCAAATCCATGAATCCTAACTAATTGAAAGCAGGCTAGCAAGAAATCAGAATCCTTGATGTGTCCAAAAAGGGAAGTTTACGTGTCTACCAGACCTTCGAGAGGGGATGATCAGTCTTCCTCAAAAACTTCTGGCTGGCGATCTGTTGGACCTGTAGGGGTAAGTTGATTGCCTTTATTCCTTTGGGGATGGTTGACCCCATATGACCAGGTCTCAGCGATGGGTTGAAAGTGGCTGTCCATATTTCAATGATGGCCAAGGACCTTTCACAATTCTTTGTCCTGTGGCCGTCAAATTCTGGAAAAGAGCTGCTCCCCTTTCCTGGATGTGAAACCTCTCTCACATCAGGGTTAAATCAAAGTTTATTTACCATGTTTTTAGGACCGTAAGACGCATCCAGTTTTTAGAGCAGGAAAACAAGAAAAAATATTCTGAACCAAAAAGTACCAGTGTACTAAAATGTTTACTAAAAGAAAGCAAACGACGGTCATATTTAACAGTGTAAATTCAACAGTGGTGTTTAGAGCCATCATCACTTTCATTAATAAATTAGGGGAAGTGTGCTCTGTGCCGATCGCGTGACCTGACTGACATGGAGACTCCAAGAGGCGGGACTTCCTCTGAACACACAGCAATCCCCAGCAGGCACACCGCAGCAGACGCGTGGGATCATAAACAAATGATCTGGGGTACCACACCTGTGGATCATAAAAGGCATCCTCATTTCCCCCCACTTTTTGCTCCGACAAATATGGAAAGCACAGGGTCACTTCCAAACTGATGAAGCGGGTTCTCCTTACAAGGTAAGAAGGACACTTGAAGCAGAGAGTTGCCGCTGCCTGGAGAACAGAGTGAAGTGGACCCCCTCATTGAGGTGAGGAGGGCGAAAGATGTTGTCTAGACAAATCCCTGGGCACTTTCAAAGGGGAGGGGATGGCACCTCCATGGAAGTTCATTGCTTGGTGACAGCGCTGTCCTTGGGTCGTCTGCAGAGTTCTTTCTAGCTTATGCCAGGCAATGATTTTGTGGCAGGCTGCCTTGAATCTTACCTCTAGTTATGTGTCACCCCCGGGTTATGACTGAGCACGCTGCTTCAGGATGCTCCCTCAGCCCACCCTTGTCGTTAAGACTTGTTCTCTCTGAGCCCCTGGTTTACTCCCCTAGCCTGAAGAATGCGTCCTCTCTCAGCAGATGGTTCCTTCCCAGCTGCCCAGCTAGCAGGCAGAAGCCCCTGTGCTGTCCCTGTCACCCCCTGAGGTTTCTAAGGCTGTCATCTGAACAAAGCAGAAAGCCTTGCTTTTCTCCTGAGGAGCAGCGGCTGGGTTTGAACTGCTGACCTTTCAGTTAGCCACGAAGTGTCGTTGGCTTGTTTCTCTCTTGACCATGTTATCCCACCCCCACCCCCTAAATTTTAAACTTTTTCTTGTGAGTTGTGGGGAAATCATCAGCGGTCCTGGTCCCACAATTCATGCACCTTTGGCTTCAACTTCTCCCCTGCCGCCTCATCAATGTGCGCTTTCTCTTTGTAGTTCCCCCTTCTATCCCTCCTTCCCGACACTCTGGGGTCCCTGCTGCCCTTTCCATTGTAGAGGGTTGATTATTAGGCTCACTGCTTTTCCCACTGGGTGGGTTTACTTTCAGACCTGAAGGATGAGTCCGGGGTCCACCTGTCTTTGTCCAACCGGCAAGCCTGGCCTCCTTGACCACTTGACGTTTTGTCCCACATCATTCTTCCCCACTTGTCATTTGAACATAGGACTTTTCCACAATTCTATCTCCCAAATACCAAGCAAATATTAGTAACCACTTTCCAACATCTGGTGGAAGGTCAGAAGTTTAGTTATTCCCCCCGCAGATTTCATTCTGCCAGACCTCTGGCTGCAGGGCCCATTCCCTGCTGTTCTATCACAATAGATTGCCCCTCCCTGAAGCCTGTGAACCAATAGTCGGGCCCCACAGGAGGAGTTTACACACTACTGCTAATGATCAGACAGCTAGACAAATCTGTCCAGCCACATCCACGAATCTGGGGTCTGCCCATGTCACATACCTTCCTCTCCTATGTGCCCCCAGATCATCCCTCTCATTGCTGAATTATCTATAGCACAACCCGTGATGTATGTCCTTACCTATAATTAGGGGACTTGCATGTCTCCAAAAGATATATAAGGCTTGGTCTGAATAAAGGAGCTTCTTCTCGCTTTCGCTGGGCCTCCTCTCCTCCCCTAACTCCTGTCCCTTTCCTCCCTATTCCATTTCCCTGTGTCCTCTCCTCCCCACCTCACTCTCTCTCTCTACATGGACCACCAAGCAGGGCTGAGGTGAGCATGCTACCATGAAATGTGTTTGGCTCTGTTATTTAGATCTCTCATGCTCTTTATGACTTTAGCATAATTAATAGTTATTGCCATACAATTGTGCCTACCGAACCCATGATGCTAATGTTAGAGGCACTGACACTTCCTCTACCCAGGACTTTACAAGGTGATCCTTTAGAGTTGCTGGGAGTGGTGACTGGGTATCAGCAGGTGTTTTACTCACAGTGCCACTTCGGTCCCTTCCTTGGCAGCACAGAAGGTCTGAGTTGGCAGAAGGTCTTCCCAGCCAGGCCACCAGGCTAGGAGTGCTGGATTGTTCTGGTCCTGCCAGAAAACCAGAGACCTGCCCTGAAAAGAACTTGGGAACAAGAACCAGCGCTTCCTGGAAAGGGCCAGGCTCTAGCAATGAATACGAATGGGTGGCTGGAGCTGCAGCCAGACCAAGTCCAGGCTAGAGGAGAGAGGTTTGTAGTTGTGGGCCCTTCCTATACAACATGCCATCTCTTCATCCATCCATCACCTCACCAAGTATGCACCTAGAGCTTACCGTGTGTCACTGAGCAAAGGAGATGAGGAACTCGGTCCTCCGAACCCACATTCCAGTAGGGAAGAGGGGTAGCGAGTGCAGGGGGAGGCGGGCACCCAGTAGCAGACACAATTCTGCCCAGGGGCATCGCAGAGTGCAGATGCAGCTCCAGACCTGTCATGAATGGCGCGATCAATAATTACTTAACGCTCTTAGACATTTTTGAATGCTTGGTTTATTCACTGCAAACACGCATCAAACAATCTAACAATCTCAGCATTAACTACGTAGCAAGGGATAAGAATAAGAACAATCATGAGGGCGTGGTAACAGCACTCTTCACATATATTCTTCTAGGATCATGGTCCCAATAGGCATTGCATTCATTGGTGTCCTCACCCCGGGTAAAACTGGAGAGAGCAGGCCTCCTTGGTTCCTAGTTCTCTAAAAATCCAGTTTATTTACCCGGGTTTAAATAATAAATTCCTCTGGTCCTTTGACATTATTTGGAATTTCTGGGGTACTCCTCCAGTCCTTATCAGAGTTCTCCACACTTTCTGGGGTGGTTCTTTGGACCATCTGTCGGTGCTGGTTTCTGGCCAATTTTGAGTCAGGCCTAAGTATCACTTTTACATTTCTTCTTTAAAAAATGCAGTTTCTTGTGTTGCTTTTTATAATGTGGCTCCATCGCCTTGTAAGGTAGTTCAGTGCCTTACAAGGAAATCCTAGGATGCTCTCACCAAGACCTCCAGGAAGCAACCATCGTCATCAAAGGAGCCCCCCGACATTTTGTGTCCCCAGTGTGTGTGAGGTTGGTATGCTCGTGTGTGTGTGTGTGTGTGTGTGTGTGTGTGTGTATAGAGAGAGACATGTTTTGAGAAATGGCTTTCCCAGCTGTAGAAGTAGGTAAGTTCAGCCTGGTTCATCTGTCAGTCACATGTGAGCAGAAGGCTTCTCTGCCATTTGGAACTGCAGAAGTTGATGGGCAGGAAATGACAGGTAGTTAGTGTAGGGGAAAGGGGGCCCATTATGCATCGCTTGAAAAATTGAGCAATCGGTCAGCAAAGGATGGCACACTGCGCATGCTCAAGGGTCCAGTTTTCCGGTCAGGAATGTTGCACCTGGAATGCTAGGTCAGGTGAATTCGATTCAGTCAAGGGGGTTGACCTGGGTCAGCGACCACACCTCCCTGTGAAATAATTGAAAAAGCCAGGAATTTTGGCTCTGGCAGGCTTTTTCTCAGTGGCTGCGGTCCAGAGCCCAGTAGTTCTCTCTCTCCGGCAGTGTTCCAGGCCAGCAGGCAGGGCTGAGGGATCTCGTGGGTGCCCGTGTGAACCCGAAGCTTCTTTTAACCTTCATAAAACTCATTTGGATCACACACCAGACTTTGGCTTGCATTCTTTCTCTCGAGGAGTCAAGGATCGAGGTGTAGATAGATCTCTTTTCAAGACCCCCCAGAAACAGGATGAAGAAGCAGGAGGGCCCCAGGCTGGTGGATGTGGAGATAAATGAATCCAAGGTCTGCTGTTCCCTGGTGGCTTCCGGGATCAGTGGGTCACACAACAGGAGATTGAGGAACCAGAACTTGGGTCCGCTTAGGATCTCTCTCTTAGACCACCATGACACCCAAGGAAGGAGGTGTCATCAGGCTGCGACCTGATTGACTTGTTGATACCCAGCCCCTTCCTTCACCTAGGAATGTCCAGTTGACATAAATCTCTAAACATCAGGCTGAGCCCTGGTGGCGTAGTGCTTGTGTGTGGGACTGGGGGCCCACAGGGTTGGCAGCTCAAATCCAGCAGCTGCTCTCAAGGAGCAAAGCTAGGCCTCCTACTCCCACCAGGGCAGTGATGCCCACACACACACACAAAAAAGTTGTTTTTAAAAAAACTCTAAACATCACACCAAACTGAAACTAAACATGCTGCCATCAAGTCAATATTGACTAGGGGCTTCTGGGATAGTCATTTCATATCAACTTGAAGATATAAAAGCAGAGGGGTGGAGTCTAGCCAAGCAATCAGGTCACAGTTTGATGGCGCCTCCTGGTGAGCGCCCTTCTGGTCAGGAGGGTCCTGGGAACTCCCCACTCTCTCTGCCTTCACCTTCCTGTCCATGAGCCATGCTGAGCCCTGCCAGAGTCCTGTGATGCTTCCATCACGAAAGGATCCACAAGGCTTTGCATCCACGGGCCTGTGATGTTCCTGGATTCTGTATCATTGCCTGTGTTACACAAGTCTGAAGAGGGACTAGTATCTACCAGACTTTTGGACTTGATCAAGACGGGACTGGGGTGTTTTCCTGAAGTGTAATTACGTCTGGATATGAAGGGATCTCTTACACAGATATGAGTGCCTCTGCCTTTGTGCCTCTAGTCCACCTGGCCTAACACCGTTTCCTCGACTGCCACTGTTTCTTGGAGATAAAAACCCGCTCGTTCTCCTGCAGAGTGACTGATGGTTGCAGACTGCTGACCTCATGGATTTTAGCCGAAATGCATAACCACTACACATACTACCAGCTGTGGCTACACTCTCCCGTGGTTCAGGCCCAGCACCCACTCCAGGAGAGAAAAGTGAGGCTGTTCATTCTGTTAAAGATTGACTCTCTTGGGAACGTTTCCCAGGGCCGGTCTGAATCAGAATCAACTTGCTGGCCGTGAAGTTGGTCGTCTACTAAATGCGTCCTAACCCAAACAACACACTCATGACCTGCAAGTCAATTGTAAGGTCACCATTAGTGACCCAAGAGCACAGGCTAGAACTACCCGTGAGTTTCCAAAACTGTCATTCTTTGTGGGACTAGAGAGTTCCGTCTTTCACCTGTGGGGTGGCTGGTGCTTTTGAACTGCTGATATGGTGAACAGTGCCACCTGCGATCACGACGCCACCAGCCATGAAAGTTGGGAATGTGGACCATGGGCCAGAGAGGGGCAAGAGGGCAGCTGGTGCTCCCCAAAGTGTCTCATGCAGTGAGTGTGGTGAGCGTCACTTTGCAGATGTGGAAATGGGGGCTCCGAGAGAAGGAACTCGCTCAGGGTCTCCCACCTGTTGACAGTAGAGTTGACTTCACCTGACGTGGGCCTTGGCCCCTCACCCCTGCTCACAGCAATGACTCCTCCTTGATCTTTGGTGTCAGATAGCTGAGGAGAAGCAGAGAGAATTTGGTCAAGGTGGGTGAGCGGGAGGACCCTCTGGATAAGAGGCATCCAGCTGGGACAGCAAGGGCACAGGGTGATCCTTGAACAAGCATGGCAGTGGTGAGGCTGGACAGAGAGGGAGGGGCCAGATTTGCAGGAAGGCTCAAAGGTTCAACTAGATGGGGGAGATAGCAGGGAGCGACTGAGGGCTCTTGAGGATGGGAGTGTGTCCTGAGAGAAGAGTCCCTCCATCGGCGGGGGGGCGGGTAATAAGATGGACGCCAAGGAACCAAACCATAAAGTCCATTCCAACTCATTTTTGGGTTTCCAAGGCTTTGGAATCTTTATGGGAGTAGGCGAACCTCATCTTTCTCCCTGGGTGGGTTCAGTCCACTGACTATTGGAGTTAGCGGCTCAATGCATAATGTACGAGCTGCTGTGGTTCTTGATGGAGCCACAGCATCACCATCATGACCCTCAAATTCATTGACACTGGGTCAACTCTGATTCAAAACCACTGCCCTCAAGCCAGGCTGACCCCTTGCTAGCCCCTGTGGGCTTCTGAGACTCACTGCTGCTGGGAGTGGTTTTGAACTCCCAACCACTCAGGCTGAAGCTCATCTCATAACCACTACACCACCAGGACTCCCTCCTAAGGGCCTGTGGTAGTTACCTGATCTGCTGTCAATTTGAGACTATTAAGCGTGAAGGGGCGGAGTAACCTGTCAATCAGGTGGCAGCTTGATGACTTCATTAGAAGGTGCTAAGGAGATAAACAGCTCACTGGAGGCAGGACACACGGATACTACTGTGAGATGTTCCTGTGGACAAGACACACTATTGGGTCTCTCGTGGGAGAAATAACTCAGTCCTTGACTTAGAGTGAGAAAGAATTCACACAGGAGTCTCCTTGGTGATCCAAGTTAAAGGATGCGCATTCCAGGTCCTACACAGGCACCCTCAGGGCACGTCACAACTACATGTGGAAACCGGAGGCCAGAGAAGCCCATAGTCCAGGCAAGGATTGTTGCTGGAGAAGACAAGAGACTGCAGCATAGTCTGGCCTCGCTGAACTATGTAGGAGCTGCTGGAATCAAGAGAGCCAGAGAAAAACTTCTGACTTTCCAAGTCCCCCCCCCCTTGGGAGGTGTGGTCAACAGTAATAGTCGACCCCATTGGTTGAATTAAGCTCACCTGGCCAACATGGGGTCCCACTCAGGTGCACCACCTCTTCCTGGCCGTGAGCTTGAATATGAGCATGCCCTCCAGGCTTAAGCAGCTTTCAACTTCCTGTAAGCGGGGAGGGAGGCTTTAGCATGTAGAGGGACAACCCTAGTTCTGCCCCTAGCTACTTAACGCCATGGAGCTTCATGAGAACCTTGGAGCCGGAGAAGCCATGTGGAGAGCCCTACCAGTGCTGAGATGTTTCCATCATCCCTGGATCCACTGGCCTGTGATCTTCCTGCATTCAGCGTCATTGCATGTGTTGCATGAGTCTGAAGAGGAATTTATAGACTGGTATTGAACATATGGGCTAATATTGAGCTTACGGACTTGATCTGGAGTGGGCTGGGATGTTTTCTCAATATCCAATTGCTCTTGTATATAAAGCCCGTTCTTACACACGTATGCATTTGTTTCTCTAGTCTACCCGGACTAACACAGGGCCCTAGCCAGAGAGGAAGAAATTGGCTCAGATTTAGAGGATGTGAAGGCTGAAGGCTGAGCCAGAAGGCGTGGTGAGGAAAGGAGAGTCCACAGGGGGGCAGTGCTGAGTGAAGTGGTGCCTGGTGCAGGGATGGGGCTGGAATCAGAGCCAAGTCCTCAACCATTGGTGCAGAGGTGGGGAGGTGGGCTCCTCAAACAGGAAAGGGGCGTGGGTTTGAGGAAGTAGGTTCTGTGTTTTCTAGGTCTTGGGGCCCTCTGGGAGGGTGACTAAAACCTGGTGCAGCCACAGGAAGGGGTGGGGGTCCAGGTCTGGTCCAGTTGCTTTATGGACACACAAGATCCGGACTGGGGACAGAAATGTGGGAAGCGAGTACCCCAAGAGCAAAGACCTGGAAATGGGTGGAGTTAGAAAGAAGAGAGGCCCACTTGAGGGGAAAATAAAATCCAGGGCAGAACCCGAAGCTGCTCTGCCATGCAAGCTCGGTGCTCAGATGTTAGAGTGTCCGGAGGTGCAATTGTACAGTTGCAATATGTAAAGATTATAGTAAAGTCATAGAAGTTAGGAGAGGTGGGAGAGAAGGTAAAATAAAGAAGCCAGACACATTTCATGGTAGCACACTCACCTCAGCCCCTCTGGAGGTGGGGGAAGAGAGGAGCTGGGCATATCCTAGGTTCAAGGTCTCAGCCTAACCTTGGCGGGCCTTGAGTTGGCTCCACGTGGTCTCTGGGCTCCCCTTCAAGGAAACCATCCACTCTCCCTTAGCAGCAGAATGGTGGACAGACAATAGGGTCTGAAGGCTCCGGAGGGCTGATGCCTTCAGGGAAAATACCGTTATTTTTTTGGACCATAAGATGCACCTGACCATAAGACACACCCAGTTTTTAGAGCAGGAAAACAAGCAAAAAGTATTCTGAACCAAATAGAACCAGTATACCAAAATATTTATTAAAAGAAGGCAAACTACGGTAATATTCAACATTGTAAACTCAACATTGGTGTTAAGAACCATCATCACTTTAATTAGCAAATGAGGAAAGACTTAGAGGCGTGCCCTGTGCTGATCATGTGACCTGACTGACATGGAGACTCCAGGAAGCGGGATGACCCCCTCCTCCACCAACCCAAACACACAGCAATCCACAGCATGCAAACAGTAAGTGGGTGCATGGGATCATAAACACATGTTCTGGTGCACCACACCTTTGGACCATAAGACGCACCCTCATCCCCGCCCCCACCCCACCCCTGACACACACACACACACACACACACACACACACTCTGGAGTGGTGCAAAGTGCATCTTATGGTTGGATAAATACAATCCCTCTAAGCAACTGACTTCATACAATCTGAGGAGTATCCCACGCTGGGAGGACAGCTTTCTTTTTCTTTTGTTTTGGAAAACATTTTATTGGGGGCTCTTACAGCTCTTCTAACAATCTATA
>PVJH01021914.1:0-37660 GCA_004026705.1 Nesogale talazaci | reverse complement strand
GCGGGAAGGTTGGGGAGCGCATCTTGCTATTCTCTCCAGGACTCCCTGGCTCCGTAGCTCAGACTGTCCCCAGAAAGGACCTTGTCCTGCGATGTTCCTCAGTGCCTCGGGGGAGCAGGACTTGGGTGTGGCTTTCAACAGAAGGCCAGACCAGTGGAAGGGGTGCTGGCTTTCCGAACTTGGCAAGGGAGGGAGATAGGGAGACCATGTCAGTGGGAATCCCGAGTCTCGTGCTCCCTTCTTCCCGCGACAGACTAGCATCTCTGAGAACCCTTGGACATTGGGGGTGGGGGGTGGAGTGCTGGCTTTACCCACCACGTGCTTTCTCGATGGTAGAGTGGGGGGCAGGGGCTCCAAGTTTACCTGAGGATGGCCGTGCTTTTTCCCAGATCAGGGCTGCTTCCTCTCCACCGCCAGGGTCTTCCCCACCACCTCTACCCCCCACCCGCGAAAAGTTGTGGCAGAAGGCTCTACAGGAGAGAAGTGGGGGTGGTGTCTAAGTCACTCCAAGCTAACTCCAGAGCTGTAGGCGTTTGACCCGACCCCTGAAAGACCTAAGAGTCCTGGGGCCATTGTGAATACCGCCTGCACTGTGCTTTCAGTCTCAGACCCAACGCGGGTTACCTCTGACAGTGTTGGGTCTGCCGGGCCTGAGGACAGTAAAGGGCTTTAGTCCCCTGGAACTCCGTGCTTCCTTTGAGCTCTCTGGACTGGGGTTAGGGGACCATCAAGGCCCCTGGCTCCCCAGGGGTTTTAGAAGCTACTGCACTCACTTGCTTTCAGCACCAAAGGCCGCGGACAGCGTCCGGCTTTGTGGGCGCTCGGGCTGGGTTTCTTCCCCTTCAAGTCTTTGCTTGGCCTTGAGTGCCCTCCTGGACATCTACCCAGCGGTTTTCTTCCTCACCCCGCCCCTTCTCTTTAAATGTGGCGCCTGGAGTGCCAGAGAGAATTCGCCACCTTTTGTTTAACCAGACATATCATTGACAGAAACCCCCTCCCCATTTTATGAGGTCTTATTAGTCAACAAGGTCTGGATGATTTCGTAGTGAAAGGGGGAGGAAGGGATTTGGCTTAAGGAAATCATTTCCACCACAGCCATGCCCTTCGGTAATTAGGTGTCTCTTTTCAACGTGGGTTTATTGGCATGGAACGTTGCACACACACCCTTTTTTTCAACCCACCCAGTAATGAATGCATAGGAAAGGGGACCCAGAAACCACCCTGGCTGGCTGCTGGTTTCTCTGAAGTAGCCCCATCGGAGGACTACCTTCTCCAATCCCCCAACCTAATGACTAGCATGAATTGTCATCCAAGTCAATTTCATGCTGAATCTTGCCTTTGTGGCTTCAAATACACTGTGCGTGTGTTTAATTTTTAAAAGCATTTCATATTTCACTCGATGCTGTGGCTAGCCAGCATATATTTTTAATTAACTTCAGGACACAGTCAAATTAAAAGCAATTGATGAACGACTTCGGAAGTCTCCTTATTCACGCTGTGGCTCAGAATCTGAAGGAAACCGGGACAGCCCATTCTGATGGGGGACGTGGGGGGCTCAACGAACTTCTAGCCTCCAGTCTCTTCTTAATTTGGAGCCCGTTGCCCGTGGACGTTTGATGGGGACCCAGCCACCTTGCTGCAAATCTTGAGTGGTTGGCTGATTGGGGCCAGTGGAGGAAGCAGGGTTTATAAACACTTACAAAGGGCACTTGTTGCTGCAACCTTCTGTGGCTCATGTTACTCCCCGGGCCATTTTGCTTTAAGGCATGAATAAGTCTCAAGTGTAACTTGTTTTTGAAGAGGCTTCTTATTGTCTAAGATGTGCACGTGGGGAATAACGGCAGAGACGTGCTACGACTACAGAGCTGGCTTGTAATGTGCGACCTGGTCCTTTTGAAGACAGAAAACCAACCCCGTGTTGCTCAGCACACCTCAAGTTTGAGGCTTCTCCCCAACTCGAAGGGGTGTTGCTGTTAGGTTTGATGGTATACTCTTAATTCTGGACTGCTTTTTGTCAGCCCCTCACCCTAAAGTTTGGGTTGCTTCTAAAGAGACTCCTTATCCAAAACCTAGAACAACCAAAATCACTGCCAACTCACATCAATCCAATAAGATCGGGAAGAACTGCCCCTGTGGTTTTCTGAGACTGTAGCTATCTTATGGAAGTAGGAAATCTCATCTTTCTCTTCAAACCCACTGGCCGTTTTGAACTGCTGACCTTGTGGTTAGTAGCCCAACACATAACTAGTATGCCACTAAGCTTTGGGATATTTTGCCTGTGTACATGTGTTTGGGCGAAGCATTAGGAAGGGAAGACTGTCCTTCTTTCCTTACCCTTCCAAGACGGAAACAAAAAGGAATTTTCTGAGTGAAGTGGCCTCTGTTCTATTTGTCTCATAGCCCTCTCCCTGTAAATAGAGAAAAGAGTGTTTCCTGAGAAAAGTGACCTGCTTTCTGTTTGTTTTCCCGCTCACAAATGCATCCCTGCAAGCTGTTTGAAAAAGCTCAAGATAGAGGCATTCCCATTGGATGCACTAGCAATTTCTGCAACACGCTGGGGCAGATGTCCACTAGGCGGCGCCCGAAGCTATAGCTGAAGCTGGAGGGCAGAAGGCGGGTGTGTGCAGGTGTCAAAAGCCAGAGGAGGAGAGCAGTGGTCTGTGGCTGTGGTCTCATCGTCCTCGCTATCATCCCTTCGCAATGCTTAGTAATACCTTTGATTCTTGTTTCTCAAAGCAAAGTCACAGAGGGTATCTGGGCTCATGCAGCAGAAGCAGGAAGATAAAAGATGGACAAAGGGCAGGCCAAGCCTTCAAGAAGGATATTTCTAGAAGACAGAGGGCAGAGGTCCTGGTATATAACAAGTGGGAAAGTGCTGTCTTTGTGTCAGATTTTAAAAATACCAGAGAAACAGGGGTGTTTGGGGTCTTGGGACCTTGACTGAGCTGGACCCCAGAATTAAATGTAAAGAGTTCAAGAAATGAGTGTGGTAGCATTCTAAATAAGAGTGATCCGGGCCCCCTCTCTTGCTTATCAATGTGGGGCCTGCAGCAAGAGCCTCCACTTAGCCAACTGTGGAATGGGAAGGCAGGTGTGTGTGGGGGAGGGAGTGAAGTGAGCTTATGTATGCAATGAAAATGTGAAGCAATGCACAGGAAGCACCTGACATGGAGTAGGTGTTCATGCAGCCCTGACTTCCTTTCCTGCCAATTCTGATTCCTGAAGAACAACAGGCCTGTGTTCTCTGAGTGGGCACCAAGCAAAGCATGTCTTTCAGCTGGTGTGAGAAGCTGTGGGCATTGGAGTCTGGGTAATTTCTAAAGTGAAAGGGGCTGTGTTAGGTTGGGTTCTCTCGATACGAGATTGATCTCAGGAAATGGCTTCCACAGTTGCGGGAATAAGTATGTCCAATCTGGGGCAGATTGGGCTTCTTCTGACTTGTGGACTCTGATGAGCAGGAAGCAGGATAATGAAGCAGAGGCAGCAGGGGGCACAGGCTGGTGGATGCAGAAGTCCGAAGTTGACCAAATGAATCCACTGTCAGTGATTTGCTGACAGCTCCCAGATCATCAGGCTAAGCAACAGGAGAACAAGGAGCCAGACGCAAGGTCCAGTGCCAGCAGAAAGTGAAGGACCCAAAAGGATTAGACTCTCCTAGCTCTCACTCTCTTACGCCAAGGCGATGTCATCTATAACACACTTGATGTAACACTTGAGCTCCACCCCTTCCCTTACCCAGGAGTGTCTCGCTGACCTAGCCCCTAGCCATCACAAGGACATTTGTAGGCTGGTAATTAAGCAGCTTCTATGGGCCAGTGGGGATCTGGTGCACACTCCAACCGCGCAGGCCATGTTTCTGCAGACTGCATGTCTCAGAGACATAAGAGCTGCCAGGGGTTATGTAAATAGTCAACTGGGAAATCCAGCAAGAGAGCCTTTGGGGAAAGGAGAGTCCCTTATTCATCAAAGGCATGCCTTCGTTCACCATTTACTGGGCCCTCCCTTCACCTGTGGCAGGCCCCAGTGCTGTTTTTCCCTGAGTGTGGGGATGGATTCCTTGCCTTCCAATGGGGAGTTGTGCTTGATTCTCCCCCCCAGGGTAGTCAGTGAAGGCTGCCCAGAGCTGACCCTGGAGGCTTATGATGATCTCAGTGGCCAGAGGACCAGTGGTCACCATGTGACAGAGAACACCCTAAGGTAAAGTGACCAGGTTTTAACATTGGTAGAGTGGGACACCATTGACTGGGGGTGGGGAGTGGGTAGAGGGGGTATATTCCCTTCCCGTTCTCCCACCGTTCCCTAGCTTGTCGTGCATTCTTTCCAAAAATAGGGACTTTTTAAAAACGTGGCAAGAGGTGGAAAAAATTGTTTAAAATAGGGTCTGGTCACTTTATCCTAAGGAAGACCCCCCCTCCCCCCGAGAACACATCACACCCAGAGGAAAAAGCACAGGAGTAAGAAACAAAAACTGTCCTGTCTGGCTTGCCCAGGACTCAGAGAGGACCCCTAATGCCTGGCATGTCATCAAGGGACTCTTCTCCACAGGCAGCCAGGCCCGGATCAGGGAATGCTGGGTAAACACCCCTCTGCCAGCTGGGGATATTTGCATAATCCTCTGCCAACTGTACTTCCATAAAGGCAGGCTGCAGGTGGGGGCAGGGATGGGAGTGGTCTGGTTTTGGACAAGGGTAAGAGAAGGGTGAGCTGGGAGAGGACTGTGTCCCAGAGTGATGTCATGGACTAGAACACAAGAGGGATCTTGCTTGAGCAAAGACGACAGCATGTGCGGGGGTTTCGATACTCCTCTGAGCCCTGGAGGCTAAGTGTTTTGTGTAGATCTGTTTGGCACATCCAGGCAAAACTGTCACCCAAGAGGTGGGGTGCTTCACACCCTTTTATAGATTGGGGAAACTGAGGCAGGGAGAGGTTAAACAAAGCCAGGAAGCTGTGGTCACCTCCCTTCAAAATCCAGGTCTGCACCAGAATCTGTTAGCACTATGTCCTACAACGACCTCCGAGACCTTCCCTTCCCTCAGCCCCTTGTACAGATCAAAGTGCTGTAGGCAGAAGCATAGCATGTTAGATATGTGTCCATAGTAAGCATCATCTGGCACAGCTTGTTCCAGTGCTCCCAGTCTGTTTTAGCTCACCATGTTAGGTAGGAGTCTCCTATCTGTCTTGCCCTGTTATCACGTACTGGTGTGAACTTGGTCCTTGGATCACTGCTGCCCTTTGTATTTCCAAGGTGAATGATGCTAAGATGTACCTATTGCCCTAGTGTGGACATTCTTCCCCTAGACTCGTCTGCTGTTTGGCTGAGACATGAGCGAAGTTCAGAAGGGAGGAGGAAAGGAAAAAGGAAACACAGGGACAAAGTGAGAGAAGTCATGCTTCTTGGTGGGGACGGCCCTCAATGCCAGAAGCACGATGTATGTGAGCTGTCGAGGAGAAAACGGATCTGCTCGGCAGATGGCATTGACTTCATAATAGGTTTCTTAATAAAGCATGCACATCAGTGCCTGCCTCACAGTCAGCACTCCATTACTCCTATTGTTTCCCCAACTGATAAAACTCATATTTATCCTTCAAAACCCGCTGCCTTCTCTCCTTTGACAACTTCCCTTGCCTCCCCCTTTTCTGTTCCACTATGGAACCCCACACAATTTTACCCCTTTACTACAGTACTGGTGCACTACGGACTCAAAAAGACACAATAGGCTGGAGTGGAACTTCCCCTATGCATTTCTGAAACTGTCCATCTTTATTGAGAGTAGGAAGCCTCTTCTTGCGCCTGCAAACAGCTGGTGGCTTCAAAATGCTGACCTTGCAGTTAACAATCCACTGTAAATCCATTCTACCACCAGGGCTTCTATGATACTGTTCAGTAAAGTTAAAAAGAGATGCATACACTCCAGGGCTCTAGCAATGGACTCAAACAGAGACATGATTGTTCACATGGCTCAAGACCAGGCAGTATTTTGTTCTGTTGTACACAAGGCTGCTATGCATCAGAAGGAACTCAGTGGTCCCTTACAAAAACGTTATAACACTGTGGAATCACTGGGTGGTGTGAAGGTGGAAGTGCTTGAGGAGTCGTGAAAAAGAGACTGGCTTAAGCCCACCTGTTGTGATTCTCTACCTCCTGGGGTCACAGTGGGTCTGAATAGATTGATGACAGTGGGTTTGGTTGGGGTTTCGGTAGAGGCATCTAGGAAGACGGGCATGGTGACCTGGTTCTGGTTTTGCCCTTGTGGATGAGGGTAACAGAATGTTCCATGGATCAATATATCTGATAGAAGGATAGAGCACAGTTGCTCTCTGGACCACATGGCGTCATCATGAGCCAAGAGCTCAACGGTAACCCACCACCTGCAGTAACAGCAACAAAATCTTAGCACTGTCAGCGCCTCCGGTGTCAGGCCAGAGAATCAAACCCAGTGAGGCTTGTATGTGTCTGCCTATAGAAAAAGAGTTATATCCAGAGATGCCTCACACAGCTGTAGATGCAGGCAAGTCCAGTCTGGCTCGAGTTCGTTGGTCAGCTGTCAGCTGGAGGCTTCTCCTGAGCCACATAACTGCGGAAACCGACGCACAGGAAGTAGGAAGACGAGGCAGGAAGACCAGAATGCTGGAGGCCGAGATGAATGAATTTGAGGTTGGCTGTCTGCTGAAGGCTCCTGGGATTGGCAAGCAACGTAACAGGAAGTCAAAGTCTAGTTACAGGACCCAGATAACAGATGTAGGTGCGTTAGCTTCTGCAGACTGTCAATCCATGCCAAGAGTCAGCCACACCCTGAATGGAAGCCTCCTTCAATCGAAGCAAGGCTGTGAACAAATTAAGGAGGTGGTGCTCTGTCCTATTCTCCGGACAATGGCCTAACTGCTTCACAGAAGATCCCTTCATGGAATTGACCATGCCATGCTGCATGGCATCACGGGAGACTCCGGCCCCCTCCAGTTGACATCAACCCAACCTATCACACATGGGTTATCCATTTAACATGTCTCCCTTATTTAGCCACCAAGCGCTGCCCATTGGAGCACCAATCAATCTTGCTTCCTGGGCCTACTGAACCCCGCCTGCATGTTCAACTGCTTTGCAAAACTCAATTGAATTTCCTTCTATCTTCATCTTCTTTGTGGATGGTGACGTTGGATTCCTTCTCCCGCATCCGTGTGGTCTGACACAACCCATACTGGTCTCGATTTCTCATCTGAAAAATGGGATTCATAATAGTGAATTGCAGAGAAGAAAATCAATAAGGCAATCAATATGAATCACAGAGAAACCCTACCAGGAGGAGGCAGAGAGAGACAAAGATGAAGGTGAAGGAGAGAAAAGACCATTTCTAAAGAGAGAAATGAGGGAAGCACCCGGTATGCCAGGCAGTCAGTCACACCTGACAACATCTCTCTTTCCAAAGGGATATGGACCTCAATTCTTCACTCTGCAAAGGACAGGTGGCACATTTGGGCCAGCATTGGACCATTGACTGCAAGGTCAATGATTCAGACCCATCAGCCTCCTTTTCATAGAGAGAAAGTTGAGGTTCTCTGACCAGCCCCATAAAAATTTACAGTCTGAGAAACGACTTGGGATTGACATGAGTTGGTCTCAAGGGGAGTGAGTTACCTGCTTTGTGACTTGAGGCCTTTCAGCATGGAAACTTCTGGGCCCAGAATCAGCTGTTGAATCCACCAGTGAACTCCCAGCGGAAAAGGAAGTGAGTCTGGCAGACTGAGAAGGAAGCCCGGCTTCCATCACATCCACCCACACCCAAGTTTAGAGCGCTTGTTAGGTGTGTGACCTTGGTCTAGCCAATTGCTCTCTCTGAGCTGGTGATGGCCCTTTTGTAGGGCTGGGGGTCCATACACTGCCCCCTTTCTCAGGACAATGTGATAGGATGATATATACACGTTCTGCAAAAAGAAATTAACGAGGGACCCTTCCTGGGGTCTGTAAGAGGAACCAAATACTGACAGTTCCCTGCAGGGCAGTGATGGTCCTGTGGTCCACCCAACACAAGTCTGTCACTAGAGACTTTGGTACTGCTTTGATGTTGAACGGATGTCCGTGGACATCCAGACTCTGAGAGCTGAGGAAAAGCACTGGCCATCTACTTCCTCCACAAAGTTAGTCAAAGGTCCAACTCTATTGTCCACAGAGGTTGTCGTGAGTCGGGCCAATTAGGTGTCAGGTGACAAGAGCAGCAGCAGTTCTGCAGGCTTCCCCCTGTCCACAGCCCTCCGTCCCCCACCCCTACCCTCACCCACCCAATATCATCATGGTCTTGAGGAAATATACTCAGTGGCAAGGACAGACTTACTCAATGTCTCAATAAGTGTGGCAGAGCCAGGACTCAAAACCCCTGACTTTGAGCTCTTGTGCTCATTTTTCTTAGCTTCCCCTCTCTCCCCAAGCCTGTATTCTAGAGCACAAGGAGATGTGGTAGCAAAAATTGGAAAGGCATCTGTGTCCATTTAGCCAATGATTTCCTTTATCCAAATAAGGTCTTTCTCCTCCATGGTGGTGGCAGAGTGACGACTACAAGAAGCCTTAATGGAGACAGACATTGAGCCACAGCCACCACGCCGCCCCATCCCACCCCCTGCTGACTTGGCACCTGGGTCTTTGGCACCTGGATCTTCAAGATATCGGTGGACAATCTTGCACCTGGGAATGCTGCCATCCAAGCAGATGGCTAGAGTTAAACAGACAGGAGTGAACCATGGGGGCTCTGGGAGGCCCTGATCTCAGGCCAGGGACCCTTCCTGTGCTTCCGTGCTCTCACCGTGAGCCTTAGGCTTTGGCTGGTTGAGAAAGCCAGTTCCGGTCTCTTCTATGGACAGTCAGGAGAGGGTAGATGCAGGCATGGAAAAGGGGGGGCAATGCAAGCCCGGAACAAGCAACTCAGCCACAGTATGATCCATGGGGCAGCTAGGCATAGGATCTGGAGCATGAAGTTGGGGGGCAGGGGTGAGCGTGTGTCTCTTGGGTAGCGGTGCTCATTCCCAGTCTGTGGCTGTGTATGTGATCAAGCTTAGCGTCATATGCTGACAGGTTCGGGATTCGAAAGTGGGGCACCAGTCAAAGACCAGGCAAGCCTCACTGGGCCCTGGGGCATCCCAGAAGATCGTACGATCTTGGCCAACCAAGAAGTCAAACCAAACCCACTGTCCTCAAATCCATTCCAACTGATTACCAGTCCCTAGACCAGGGTGGAACTGCTCCAGGGGGCTTCCAAGATGGTTCATCTTTACTGTGGATGACCTCATTTCTCTGGTGGGTCTGAAGCACTGGCCCAACCCTTGGCTCTCTACCACAAGGGCTCCTGATCTCAAACAGGCTCCTGCACTCTGAGATGGTCGGGGGATGCGGGTGGGGTGGGGTGGAGATGGGTAACGATGATTATTTGTTGTTAGTCTGAGCAGCTTCTGCGTCTGTCTGCTCAGAGCTGGCTTCCACGAGTGAAAAGATATTCTCATGTGATTTCAGAATAGACTTCATGGCAGTGAGTCTGAATTGAACGGGGAGCCCTGGTGGTGCTGTGGGTGTGCATTGGGCTGCTAATCCTAAGGCTATCTGTTGGAAACCACCAGTCACACCTTGGAGGAAGAGGGGGCTTTCTATTCCCATCAAGAGCCACAACTCGTTGAGAAGGATGAGGGCAGCAAATTACACATGTGCTTGACATACCATGGATAGAGGGCTGGATGGGTAGTGATGAGTTGTATGAGTCCCCAGTAAAATGATTTTTTTTAAAAAGAGTCATGACGTGGAAACCCACAGGCGCAGTTTGACCCTGCTCTGTGTGAGAGAGTATAAAACAAAACAAAACAAAACAGGAAGCATATAAAAAGAAAGCCAAAACTTCACATCAATGGCACAGATTTGACTGAGGGAAAATATCACTTAGGGTTAGAGTAGGGGAGGCTGAGGGCAAGAGGAAACAGATATGTTAGGCATTGAAACAGCCTGCTACTGTGGAGTTGATTCTGACTCTGGGCAGCCCCCATGTGCTACCCAGAAGACTGAGTGACACAGGGTTTTCCTGCTTGTCCTCTTCCTGAGTGCAGATTGCCAGGCCTTCATTACACAGTGCAACCAGTTGCTAGTTGCTTGTGAATAGCCAACTTCTTGGGTAGTAGCTACATGCCACTCAGGGATGGACTCATGCCAGACAGTCCACTCTGATGTGAGGTGGCCCAAGGATGCCCTGGAAAAGCTATGTGCCCAAAGACTTCTTCTAATGACTGATGGACATTGAAAGGGGGGTCTAAAGGTCAAGACGGGTAGGAGAGATGCTTCAATTTAGAGTCCCCAGAACCCTTCTCCTCCCCAAAGAGAGGTTGATCTGGAAAGATGAGGGCATGTTTTGATGCAGGCATGGAGGTGGGTGGGAAAGAACAGCTATTTTCTTCCATGGGCCAGAGATGTTCCAAGCATGGTCTTAATAGCACAAATTCAAAACCAAACCCAACACTGCCATTAAGTCGAGGCCAACTCACAGTGACCCCAGATTCCGGAGTAGAACTGCCTATGGTTTTCTGATTCTTTATAGGAGCAAGAAGCCCCATCCATCTCCCATTGGGACAGCTGGTGGTTTCAAACGGCTGACCTTGTGGTTAGCCGCCCGATACATAACTACTGCGCTACCAGGGCTTTATATAATTAGGTGATTGATAGAAACAACCTAGGGTAGGTGTTCAGAAGAATGCATCCATCGGGAACTTCCTACCAGTGTTGGACTCAGCATTGCCTTCAAGCGAAGGCCTAGGTTTGCAGTGGCATCGCGAAAGAGGATGGACAAGGCTGGGTTGATGCTGTCAGGAGGGTTGATGCTGTCAGGAGGGAAATCTCTCTCACACACTCACCTGTTTACGCACTCACTCGCTCACTGCATCAAGTCAATACCAATTCATAGTGACCCGATCAAGCACAGTAGAACTGCCCCGTGGGTTTCTGAGACTGTCACTTTTTTTTGTGTGGCTTTTTTGGGGGTAGCATCACTGCCCTCTGGTGGTGGGAGTAGGAGGCCCAGCCTTTGCTCCTGTGGAGCCGCTGCTGGACCTGAACTTCCATCCCAGTGGGCCGCCGTCCCGTGCACCACCACGACGTCACCGGGGCTCAGCTCGAGACTGTCACTCTTTAGTAGAAAGGGGTGAAGCACCAAAATAACTATACAATAGCTGTGCCACATTGTGACTGAAATGGATTCACTTTTAAGTAAATGCCTGCCTGCTGGCAGTAGTTATAACAGCAAAGACATTTAAGCCTACCTTAACCCAACCCACCGCTACCAAATCAAGTCCAACTCACAGCCACGCCACAGAGGGTTTTCCCAACCTGCAAAACTAGACAGGAGCAGACGGTCTCACCTTTAGGAGTGGCTGGGGGGTGGGATGGGGTGGAAAAGAGTCCTGGTGGTGCAGTGGGTCACGTGTCAAGCTGCTAGCCACAAGGTCCGCAGTTCAAAACCATCAGCCCCAGCCCCTGAAACGGAGAAAGAGGAAGCTTTCTACTGAGCTACAGTCTCAGAAATCCATAGTGCCTTTCTATTTTGTCCAATGGGGTCGTGAGTTGTTGTTGACTTGATGGCCGGAAGTTTGAATTCTTGAGTGTAGGTGAGTTTGATCTGGTAGGGAAGTAGTCTAGCATTGACCCAACAGCAGCATCGTTGCTCCTAAGTCCAGCTCACATGTCTCAATAGACTGAAGAGTCTAAAGCATTAAGCCTTCGTCTAATCTACCTTCTGCCCCTGCTAATGCCCTCCTGTCGGAGCTGTCCATTGAGCCACACTGTTTCATCGGCCCTTGCTGCAAGCTCCTGCTACAGTTGTCGCAGCTGCCTGGATTTATGCCCAATTTTGCCTGGATTTTGCCCAATTTGCTGGTGCTTTTGCTCCAATATTGTGGTGGTTCTGTTTGTGAACTGACACCAGCAACCTTTTTGAGAATGAAGAGATCAAAGGAACGGAGGAAAGCTGACCTCTAAGAACGTTGTTAACTAATCGTGCCATAAGAAGCTTTGTGGGGGCACAGTGGGTGAAGTGCTGAGCTGCTACGGTAAGGTCGGCCATTTGGCCATCACCAGATGTTCCTCAGGAGAAAGAGGAGTCTGTCGGTCCTCGGAAAGATGTGCAGCCTCAGAAACTTAGCCGGGTAGCTATACTTGTCCTAACAGGTTGCTATGACATGGGAGTGTATTTGGTTTGGGTTTCAAAATGCAAGTCAGGGTAGAAAGCTATCACTGAGCAAACTATTGTTAGTATTCATACAGCCTAATAAATATTTCACAGAAGCAATCTACAACTATGCTAATCACACATTATTTTAGGAGGGGAACATGGTGCTAATCATTGCTGAAGTAGATTCTGTGTTATCTGGTGTGGGAGAAGGTTCATGAAGGGGACACAGGGTAACCTGAGTTACCCCTCAGGGGACATCTAGTAACGCCAGAGTGGGTGTGTGGTTGTGGGAAGACCCTTTGGAACAGGAAGTGCTTCAGGACTGTGTTGGATCCAAAGACAGAGACCAAGTAGAGTCCATAAACTCTTAGGTTTGTTCTGAAATCAGAACACAAGGAAACAGTGGGATTTTCTACCTCCAAACTGCTTCAAGACACCAGTGGAAATCAAGCCTAACTCCATGACAGAAGCAGTTTTTACAATATGATCAATCTGAGGAAGTGATTAGCAGAGTTTGCAGTGATCACAGGAGACAATTGATACTCTAAATAATGGAACAAGGAATCAGGTTTTGCAATAACCACAGGACATTATCTACACCTACATTTCTCCAGGGCCTATGAAACCAACATCCCCTCTACCCTCACTGGGGCTTGCTGCCATGTCTGGCCTTACCAGAACTCCTCTCCCTGCCCCCCTGAGGCTTCAGAATAGGGGATGCTTTGTGCCTGGCTGTTTATATTGCAGACAGACCCCTTCTTAATGTGTTCACTTGCAGATGGGTTTTGGATCTCCACTACTTCCCCACCCCTTCACATTGATTAGATTGCTTGATTTTTAACTTCTTGATTTTAAAATATCCAGTCTTTCATGTGTTCATGGCCTTCCTTGCTTCCCTTCTGAGTTAGAGCCTCCCTGCCAACTGAGCTTAAAAATCATTTGTACTACAAGGGATGAGGGGCTATTATAGTTTGGATTTTTAACAAACTGCTTTTTAAATTATGTTGTATTTCTAGTATCTTGATTAGCAGCGGGCTGATCCTGTACACAAAACACACACACACAGTCTCTCCTCAATCACTTTCTCTCTCCAATTCTCAGTTTCCCATCTGGGAAGCAGAACTCTGAAACGGCCTCCTGCCTCCCTTCACAGTGTAGGTTGTGGAAACTCAGGACGCATGGCTATTTGTGAGCAGGCATCTCTAAAGTTAGGCAGGGTAGACTGTGGATGACAGCCCAGAAAGTCGTCTCGCAAGAGACAGAGCCTGCGCTTCTCTTAATCCCTGCCTACTTCTGACCATGCTTCCTTTAAGCAGGGAAGGGAGTCCTGGTTAGGTAGATGTTATGAGTGGGGCTGCTAACAGAAAAGGTTAGCTGTTCGAACCCCTAGATGAAGCTTTCTACTCCCGTAAAGTTCCAGATTCAGAAGCCCACGGTGGGCAGGTCTACCTCATCCTATAGAGCTGCTATGAGCCAGAATCCACTGGATGGCCGGGAGTTTTGAGTTCGGAAGCAGGTTTCCCAAGATGTGAAGCTTATTCCAGGCAACCACCACGGAAATGAATGCAAACTCTGTGGAATTAGGCCTAGTTTTCCCCGTGGCTTGGGGAAGGGAAATTTGCCTAATTTATGGCATGCATAAAGAAAAAAGGATGTGCTAAGGCAAATTTGCATACTTTCATTTCAACTGGGGATAAAACCAAGATTTATACCTCCTCCCCCATCGTCTCCCCTCCAAAGCCTAGAGCCATTTTTTTTCTGTTCTTACAAGTGTGTGACCTTGGGCAACAGTCTTGTCCTTTCAAGGCTCTGTGAAAGCAGCTGGTGCAAGTCCATTCTGATTCAGGGCAGTCAGGCAGAACTGTGCCCAGTAGGGCTTCTGGCGGCGTCTGGCGTTTCAGAAGGAGATTGCCAGGTCTTTCCTCTGCGGTGTCTCCTGGTGAACTCCGGCCTCCAGCTTCCCTCCGACTTAGCAGCCAAACGCTGTGACCATCTATACCCTCTAGGCTCTGCTCTGCTCAAAACCCCAACCTGAACCCAGCCTCCCTGTCCTGGGGTGATTCTGACTAAGGAAGAGCTCTGCTCCTTGGAGTTCCCGAAGTTGTAAGCAGACTTGTCTTTCTCCTCCTGGCGTGGCCTTGAACCTTCAGCCTTGAGGTTCGCAGCCCAATTCTTATTGAACAGCGCCACCTCCAGGATGCTTTTCAATAGTGAAAGGGCTGATATCATAGGACGACAGTGAGAAGTCAGGGAGCTAACTCAAGCGTCCGGTACATAACGGGAACGCCATCCTTAGGGTGCAGAAGCCCTGGTGCTGTTATGTGTTTTGCTGCTCACTGCAAGGTCAGCTGATCCAAACCACCTCTGAAGAAGAAAGAGGAGACTTTCAGTCTCTTCAGTTCCCAGGGGGCAGTTCTCCCCTGTCTAGAGGCTCTCTGAGTTGGAATAGACTTGATGGCGCTGCGTGTGAGTTGAACTTGATGTGCCATACCGGACCTGGGGTGGAGCAAAAGGAAGCCTGGTGCTACTGTAGGCTAAGCGGTGGACTGCTAAGCACAGGATGGGTGGCTCCCCCCACCCATCTCTCACAGCAGAAACACGAGGGTGTGGAGACTCATGAGGGACCAGCCCAGAAACCCACGGGGGCAGTTCCACCCTGTCCTACCTGGTTGTTGTGGGTCAGAATCCCCTTGACGGCGGTGAGTTTGGTTCTTGGAAGCAGACATCTGCAATCAGTCGCTAACTTAAAGGGTAAGGGGTGTGACCCACCCAGAGTTGGTGGGGGAGGTGCCACAGAAGAAAGCCCAGCAACACTGTAATTTTGGCCACAGAGAAAGCCCCGACAGAGCCTTCCACGGCAACACAAGGGGTCACCGGGAGTCAGAATGGACTCGGCAGCCATGGACTTGGTTGGGGTTTATAGAATACATACATTAGCAGACCCTATCATCATACCCAGACCCCTGACAGGGAAGGGGCTATGCATTGGGCTGCAATCCTCGGGGTTGGCAGTTCACATCCACAGGAGAGACACTGCCCTTTCTACCTCCATCGACAGTTAGAACAGTGGTTCTCAACATGGGGGTCACGACCCCTTGGGGGGTCGAATGACCCTTTCACAGGGCTCACCCGATTCATAACAATAGCAAAATGACAGGTATGCAGTAGCAGTGAAAATAACTTTATGGTTGGGAGTCACCACATGTGAAGAACCGTGTGAAAGGGTCGCGGCATCAGGAAGGTTGAGAACCACTGCATTAGAGTCTCGAAAACCCCCCGCGTGTCACTCTGAGTAGCTTTCACTCCGTGGCAGCGCGTTTGGAGAGTTCGGTCTCAGCAGGCCTCGTCCTGGTCTCTCCCGACAATATTTCCAAAGCACATAACACACAATCTTGCCGTCCTTACCCCTGAAGAGCTCTCTTGACTGACTTCTTCCAAAATACGTCAGTTAAGCATTTTAATAGTCCATGGTTCTTTCAGTATTCTTCTCCAGCACCACAATTCAAATGCATCGATTCCTCCTATGGTCTTCTTTGTTCAGTGCGCACCTTACACAGGCAGAGGAGGCAATGGAGAACTGCTCAGTCCATTCCCACTCATGGCAACACCTGAGTGTGCGAGGAGAACTGTGCTCAGTAGCGTTCTCAGTGGCTGTGACCTTTCAGAAGTAGATCTCCAGACCTCTCTGGGTAGCTTGAAACAGCTATGCAGGCTTTAAGCTATTGGCCCCACGCGAGGATTTCTCATTCCTAGTGGACATGCAGAAAATAGTTGGTATTCAGATCTATGGCCAGGCATGGGTGCCTTCCTGATGGCGAGGGTGGCCTCAGGTCCGTGTCCCTAATGTCTAGATCCAAGTCTGGCTCTGGATCGGTCAGCAAGTATTCCTTGCAAGTCCACATGTGGTAGTCACCAAGAGGATAGATGTTTGGGTCGGAGGGGCTTGGTCTAAACTCCAGCCCCCTCACTGACTAGCAGCCTAGCACAGAGGCCTGGTGGAACAATGGTCAAGCTCTCAGCAGCTGAACAAAGGGTTGACAGTTCAAATTCACTATGTGCCCCCTGGGAGCAAGATGCGGTGGTCTGCTTCTGTAAACATTACAGCCTTGGAAAGTCTCTCTATGGGACAGATCCGCTCAGATGCAACAGCAACGGGTTTGTTTTATGGCTTTTCCCCCCTTTCTGTAGAGCCGGTAGCCTTGAGCAGGCTGTTTATTTTCTCTTCTGTGAAACAGCGAAGCTTTAATAGAACAAGGAATTTTCCATCCAGAGTGAAGCACAAGGGCTGACACCCAAGGTCCCAGCAAAGAATAAGTCAAACTCACGGCCATGGAGTCAGTGCCAGCTCTCAGCAAGCCTCTAGGACACAATAGAACCCCCCCCTGTGAGTTCCTGAGACCCTCACTCTTTACGGGAATAGAAAGCTGCTCTTCCTCCCATAGAGAGGCGGGTAGCTTCAAACTGTTGACTTAGCATCTAGTGGTCCAGAATGCAGCCACCACACCACCAGGGCTCTTCGCCACCCAGAGTAGATGAGCTAAGAGAGGCGTGACATCCATGAGTCGACGAATGGATGGCCTCCCAAGACCTGTGATGAGGACAGAGGCCCCTGGCATGCAGTCACCCACTAGCCAAGCTTTCCTTGTTTCCCTGAGATTCAGAGAAGCGTGTGCCTCGGTTTAAGGCAGGATGAGGTCACAAGCAATAAGTCTGGAGCTCCACCAAAACACTGTCTTCTGTTGGGAAAGCAAGATCCATCTCAGCCCTGTCATACTCCTCTAAATGACAAGGGAGTCATGTGGACCTGGTCTGTCCCACTGGGGCCCTCTTACCTGCTGGGGACTCCATCTGTATCTCCCCCCACCCCCTGTGCACTTGTCCATTCTGTCCCTCCCCTGCTTCCTGGAAAGACTGAGAAAAGAGCCAAGCTCCAATGACACACTGGACTCGCATCTGACTGAATCGTCGCCGGAAGCGTATCAGGAAGCTGTTGTTAGGGTGGGTGGTTGTTAGCCACGGGCGAGTCCATCCCACTCAGGGTGTTCCTGGGGTCTGGATTTTCATCTCCACTCTTGGGTTTTCAGCACTGTGACCTTTCCAAGCTGCAACCGAGTCCCATCTTCTGGGGTGCCCTTGGGTGGGTTTGAGCCTCTCTCTTCTGTGTATCACTCCGGGCAAGAGTGACAATCTTAGACACACACAGGGGAGGGCCGTTCTACCCTGTCCTCTCGGGTTGCTGGGAGTCTGGACCCACTGGTTGGCAGCAAGATTTCTAGTGAAGTCCGGGGGAGGCGCGATTTCCCCCAGCCTGAGACTCCTGCTTGCGCTGTAGGCATTGGAGTGTGGGCAGGAATCAGAGGCGCAGCTAGTGAGACAGCCGGTGGGGTCAGGAGTCATCCGTTTACTCACGTTGTGTACCAGACAGTGGCTGGCAGGCCTCAGCACGACAGAGAGGAGTCCACATCTCCTTGTCCTCCACATCCAACCATTCTCCGAACCCACCTCTCACCCAAGAGCACCAGTTCCAGTCTTCTCTGCCCTTCCCTGGGGCCCTGGCCAGGGGACAGCTCTTTCAAAGGGACCAGGAGTGGAGTCCCAGGGCCACTGCCCACAACCTTCTGAGTTGTTGTCATTGGTGGGTTGGCTTTTGTTGTGTGCTCCTATCCCCTTGTTTCATGTCTAAAGAAAGCAGACTGGTTTGGCCTCACTCATCTCTGTTCCTCTGTACCCCTGAAAAAAGAGAACTCTGGTTGGTTGTGGCTTTGTGATGAACAACATAATATGGGCTCCTTGATGCGAAGCTTCCAGAAGAATCTGGACTTCACAGGGCAGAAGAGAACTCCAGGCGGGCCTTCTGAGAGCCAGCGAAGCACTCGCTTCAATTGCAGCAGCAATATGTTGGCATCGTGTGCTCACAGGGCAGCGTCTTGCTGCTGCTGCTGCTGCTGCCTATGACACCGTAAGTCATGCGAACAGCTTCCACAGAGCACCACCAGGACAATCTGTTCATGAGGCTTAGTTAAAAAACTTAATGAATTATTTCCGATGCTGGGTAGGTTTATTCTAAGTAACAGTCAACATAGTCATTTTCTGAACCCTATATTATGTTGTTAGGTACCATCCGTCTGTTCCCACCCACAGCCCCCTCTGCAGAGTAATCGCCCTTCTGTGTGAGTCCATCCTTGCACCCTGGTGCCCATCCCTCTTGCCGAGGGCCTTCCTCCTTTCTCTGCTCCTCGTGTTTAGCAAGTGTGTGGTGTTCGATCATCAGTGCCTCTGCGGGGCTAGCTCACACCCCAAACTAACCAGACTCACTTTCAAGTCCAATGCTGACTAGTGGCGACTCCGTGTGGGTTTCTGAGCTGGGACCTGTTTACAGGAGTGAAACGCCCAGTCTTGCTCCCAAGAGCTTCAGGTGGTTTCGAACTGCCACCCATGCAGCTCACAGCCCCACATGTAACCTCACACCAGCAGGGCTGCTCTAGGAGGGGTTAGCTCACAGACATGGGCACCTAGTCCTAGAGTCCATGGCCCCACCCACACAGACTTGGCGTCCACTTCTAGCCCACCACCACTGGCCCCTCCCCAGAGGGAGACCTCCCTTCCCTCTTCTCTTCCATGAGAACCTAGTTAGCACTGTGAATGAACCAAGACAATGGGCGCTGTGCAACGTCTGATCGATCGCAGTCCAGTTCTGCTCTGGTCAGGCTGTGCACTGGGAGGCACTGGCCTCCTGGATGATGTGACTTATTACTGCCCCCTCCCCCTCCTTCTCATCCCTGCACTTGCTGGGAGGGCTCAAGCCCAGGCACTCGCCAGCACTCAGGAGTCCCCTCACAGTTCAGCCAGCGGTCTGACGTCAGGGTCTGAGGGCGTGTGAAGAGGTGCCAGGGAGCAGGTGTCGCCAGAGAACGGAGAAGGGCCCAGGCAAGATGAAGTTGGGAAGGGGGGCCAGCCAGATCGTGGAGTGAGTGCCTGCTCTGATGTAGGGCTGGATACAGAGAGGGGCAGTTGTGGCTCTGTGGAAGAATGCTCCCCTTCCATGTAGAGGACCTGGGTTCGAGTCCCAGATAATGGCCCCCATGCGCAGCCACCGTGCCCCGTCAGTGGAGTCTTTCATGTGATGCTGCAGAGGTTTCCTGGGAACTTCCTGACTGAAACAGACTAGGAACAAAGGCCTGGAAATCAGCCCGTGGGAGCCCTACGGATCACTGTGGTCTGATCCCTACGGGTGGTTGGGGTGGTGCAGGGCATGCCTTTTGTTCCACAGCGTGCTGCTGGCCACTTGTGCTTTCCAGAAGCCCAGCCAGGATGATAGAAAACAGCATACAGCGAGAAGCCCCAGTGCTTAGAATTCACGGCGAACTAGGCAAGGAAGGGTTAGGGATGGCAACGGCTAATCCTAAAAGCCAGTCCCTCAAGTCCACTCCCTGCTCCACAGAAGAGAGATGCAACTCTCTGCCAGAGTAAAGAGTTACAGTGTGAGAAACTTAAAAGAGCGGTTCCCCCCTGCCCTAGAGGTTGCTGAGTTGGCATGGATGCAGTGTCAGTGAGTTTGTTTGGAGTGTGTTTGTTTGTTTGGTCTGTGAAATGAGACAAGTGGGCCAAGCGCAACAAGTGGGGCAGACAGAACAGGTCTCTGGCGGCACAAATGATTTGCACTTGACTATCAACTTGACAGTATTGCCCCCCCCCCCCACGAAGGAGCCATGAAAGAAAAGCTTGGTAATCTACTTTTATAAAGGCTCCAGCCAAGATGCCCCTCGGGGTTAGCCCTTCTCGGTCATGCCTTGCTCACCAGGCGTTAGAATCACTTGACAGCCACAGTTGATCGACAGAAGCTGGAGCTTGGAAGAAGGCCAGAGTCCACCTGAACTGGCAAGGATGGCGGGATTTCCTCTTCGGTGGTGGGGACCTATTGTCAAGAGAGGCCAGTCCCTGGAGAAGGACATCATAGTTGGTAACTTGGAGGGACAGTGAAAAAGAGGCAGCTCCTCCATGAGATGGAGTGACATGGTGGTTACAATGAATCTGGGCCCAGGAACCACTGTGAGGATGACACAGGACCAGGCAGTGTTTCCCTCTGTTATGCAGAGAGTTGGTAAGGGTTACAACCGTTGCTTGGTTGCTTGGTTGGCTAGTTGGTTGGCAACAGCACATGACAGCACTAGTCCTACTTCCCCTGGACCCATGACCCAGGTTTAGCCCTCTACAGTCCATCACCTTTTGAGCTCCATGGGCCCTGCCCACCACCCTGACAGAATCTTTCTCCTCAAGTTTAGAAGAGTGACTGACATTCTGTGCCTACCAATAAGTTCCAAGGAAGCCCAGTCTTGACCCTTCAGGAAATCTGAAGCTTCCAACTCCTCTATATTATCCACCTCCGACCCAGCCTGGTGCTCTGAAAATATTCCTTTGTTCTTCTCCATCGTGGCTAGCACACAGACTAGAAAGAAAGAAAAAAAAACCTTCTGTGAGGGGAGGAAAAGAATCTAAATTGAGCACATAGTGATTAAATTCACTTCTCTCCTCCTTCCAAGCCTGATCAGACTTTACAAAAACGATCTTATACATTATGACCGGCTCTCAGTTTTAATGTGGGCCCAACGTTGCTGGGTAAATTAAATGACATTTATAATATAGCTTAACTATAAAAATGTGCTTGGGGCAGAAATTAGACATACCCAGACGTTTCCCGGAAAAGACAGTTTTACAAATGCATGAGCACCTGAACCAAGTTGGAGGCCCAGTCGTTTTGATGTAAAGCCCAGGGCATTGGAGCTAAAAGGGAAAGACGATTACCTGGGCGAGAGGAAAAGAGATTTTCAAACGCTGGTCCTCGTCTTTGACTTTCTTTAGACTCAAAGGCATCGTGTAGAAGAGGGAGGTGTTACGTGTTCGAGAGCTGGAACCCTTCTCTACAGACACAAATCCCCTGGATTTAGCACACGCCTCCTCTTCCAGGAAGCCTTCCTTGATCCTCGTTGCTTATGAACATCTAATTGGAACAGTTCCACCACTTCATTTCCATTTGCTTTGGCTATAGAACGTACTGTTCCCCTCAAAACTAGGAGGTTCCACATTTAAAAATCCAGTCAATTGTTGAGTTGCTTCTGCCTCCTGGCCATCCCCATGTATTAGAGGAGAACTGGGTTGCCTAGGTTTCCGCACAGCTGTGACCTTTCAGAAGAGATCACCAGCCCCTTCTTCTGCAATTCCTCTGGGTGTATTTGAACCAACAGACCTTTGCTTAGGTGACTGTGTGCTCAATGGTGTGTGTGCCCATGGCTCCAGATAACAGCCATTCATACCTCACATGACTCTTTGGAGTGCCTGGGCTCAGTCGGGAGATTCTTCTGCTTCACATGCTGTTGGGCAGTGGCACCCCTTGTGGAGGTGTGAGTGGGCTGGAAGGGTCAAGGAGCTCACCCACTTGACTGTAGCAGTGGAAACTGCTTATCACCATGATCCATGAGGTTTAGCAGTCCAATATGGCAGCCAAGATTACCAGAGCAAGGACGCTGGTTCTCCTGAGGGTTGTGTCAGCTGTTGCACACCGCCCTCTTCTGGGGGAAACAGCCCAGATTCAAGGGGAGGGACAATTGACCCCACTTCTTACTGAGGGTTGGGATAGCAGAGCCTTGGCCTCTATTCTGTCTTTCTCATATTGACTCAGGAGGTCGGATGTATCCAGCTATTTATGACTTTGTGCAGACCCTACTCACTTAGCAGCTCTGTCTGAGTTTCCTTCTGCTAAGGAACCCGTCGCTCATTCTCTTCAATCACAGTGGGAGATCTGACGGCACAAAAGGTTAGGCAATGAGTTGCTAGCCCTAAGGTCAGCAGTTCAAACCTTCCCACCTCTTCAAGGGAGAAAGGTGAGGCAGTCTGTTCCATAAAGATGAACAGGCTCAGAAAACCTTTGGAACAGCCCTACTCAGTCTCACAGAGACATGGTAAGCTAGGATCAATAGATGGCAGTGACTTTTCTAGTTTTCTGTCATAAAGATGGTGCTGTGGGCTCAGTATCAGCAGAGAAGTCACACCCTATAGGGGCTTGTTCTAAATGTGGTCACTCTTTTTATTTAATCATTTGGGGGGGGGAGGGGCTCAAACGTGGCTTTTCATAATACATAAATGCATATATTGTGCCAAGTACTTTCACGTGCCTGTGGCCATCATCATTCTCCCAATATCTGCTTTTGCACTTGAACCCCTGATATCAACTTCTCTTCCCCTCCCTCCCCCTCCAAGACTTTATAAATTATTATTGTTTTGTCATAGCTTACACGGCCCAGTGTTTCCCCTCACCCGCTCCTCCAATGTCTGTCCTCCCGCTAGGAGGTTATGTGTAGATCCTTGTAGTTGGCTCCCCCTCTCTACCCCACCTTCCCTCCACCCATCCAGTAGCTCCACTCTTGCTGCTGGCCCCAAGGGGTTCATCTGCCCTGGGTTCCCCATAGTTCCATTTCCCATCTCTACCAGTGTACCAAATGTGGTCGCTAGTAACCCAAAAGGCCACTGGAAAATAAATGCTGCAGAGAGCTAAAGGCCCCTGTTAGTATTCGTTCCGCGTAGCAGCAATCATCATAATGGTATTCATCATAATGATGATTAATGCTGGTGGTAAGGATTAATAAAAGCGTCATTCCTTCTGCTCTAATGCGAATCTCGGTCATATTGCCTTACATTTATGCAACATTTGGTCTTTTTAAAAGCATTTTTTATTTCTGTTATCTTATTATTCTATCCAACATCCTTGCAAAATGTCCAAGGAGGGCTTTTGCTATGATCCTCCTGTCACAGGAGACAAAGGAAGGCTCACAGAGAGCACGGGGAGGTACAGCACACAGCGCACCAGCACAGTGGCCAGAAACCATCTGCTACATGCCAGCCACGTCATGACAATGACTCCACCCATGGCTCACGCCCATGCTGTGTGGTATGTTCTATGAATGCCACTCTTTTACAGATGGGGAAACTGAGGCTGGCAGAGGTGGTGGACATCCTTTGCCTGTTCAAAGTCAAGGGCTAGACTTTGCTCCTGGGCAAGTCCCACTCTGTCTGTGAGACTATGACCCTCACATTTTGAATAACTGTGGGCTGAGAAAACAGCATTTGCATTATAGGACCCAAGCCTCCTCTGTTGACTTGATTCCAACTCCTGGTCTCTGAGGCAGTCAAGTAATCTCGTGTCAATTTCAGGATTGGGAGTGTAGGGGTGGAGTCTAGCTTGTCAATCTGGAGATAGCCAATGAGACCTCTGTGTGGGCATGGCTTTGTCTGAGAATGCTGGGAAATCTCGTGATAGTTCCCCGGTGGAGATGAGAGACCATCAACTCAGTCCCTGGGAGACACTCTACTGACCAGACAAGATGGCAGCATGCTGCTGAGGGATCCTGAGTCCTAGAGGAGCCAGAGGAGAAGCCATATGGGCTTATCCTGATGGAACCAGACCTCTGGGACTGGAGAAGCCCTGTGAAGACTCCTGCTAGTGTTGAGATACTTGGGAGACCACAGGGAGACCCCTGCCAGTGCTGAGATGCTTCTACAGCCACTGGATAGACAACACTCTGTACCCACTGGCCTGTGATTGTCCTGGCATCATAGCATGTGCTCCATGAGTCTGAAGAAGACTAATGGATTGATATCAGACATAGGGGCTAATATCAGACTTAGGGGTTTGGACTGGACTGGACTGGTTGGGATGCTTTCTTAATGTTCCATTCCTCTTAGAAATAAACCTCCCCCTGATATGCATATGTGTGTTTATAGATTTATTTCTCTAGTCCACCTGGACTGGCACAGCCACCCAATGGAACAGAACTGCTCCTCAGTGCTTCTAGGACTGGACATCTTTACAGGATGAGATTGCCTACTCCTGCTGCTGCAGCAAGGATGGTGGCTTTGAACTCCTGACATAACAATTAGCAGTACTGAAACCATGGGGCAACCTGGGGAACTTAGTCTCATTATAATAGTGTGCAAAATCTAGGAATAACTTCTCGCAGCTTCTGAGCCTGTAGTGTAGGACCCATGGAGGCCCTTATTCTTCACCTGCTCTGTACTTCTGGTGTTATCTACATTGCCATGGTAACCAGAGAACACACACACACACACACACACACACACACACAGAGTCAGAGTCAGAGAAGCAGAATGTCTTATGGGTCAAGCTGCGTGATGTTACTGAGTCCAATTCTCCCAGGAATTACAATTTCCTTGAAGATGTCATTTAAATACTCAATAGGAGCAAATTAAAACCAAACCAAGCAAAAACCAACCTCACTGCCATGGAGTCAATTCTGACAGGGTAGAACTGCCCTGTGGGCTTCTGCGACTGTCACTCTTTATAGGAGTAAAAGCTACAGATATACATATATTTCTTTTTTCATATTTTATTTTTAATCATTTTATTGGGGGCTCCTACATCGCTTATCACAATGCATGCAGACATATATTGTGCCTAGCACTTTTGCACACCTGCTGCCATCATCATTCTCAAAACATTTTCTTTTCTACTTGAACATTTCTTTTCTACTTTTCTACTGGCATCAGCTTTTCAGCTTTTCCCCTCCCTCCCTGCTCCCCCTTCCCTCACTAACCCTTAATATTTTATAAATTATTATTTTGTCATATCTTACACTTCCCAACGTTTCCCCTTGCCCACTCTTCCGATGTCTGTCCTCCAGATAGGAGGTTACGTCTAGATCCCTGTAATTGGCTCCCCCTCTCTACCCCACCTTCCCTCCACCCTTCCAATAACTCCATTTTCACCACTGATCCCGAGGGGTTCATCTGTCCTGGGTTCCCTGTATTTCCAGTTCCCATCTGTAACAGTGTACCTCAGTCTACCTGAATTTGTAAGGTAGAATGGGGATCATGATAGTTGGGGGAGACAAGTCAGTCAGGGTATTTATTCATTTTTAATAATTTTATTGGGGCTCCTACAACTCTCATTACAAACCATACATCAAGTGTATCCGACATATTCGTACATAGATTCCATCGTTTTTTTCAAGTCATTGACTTTCCATTGAGCCCTTGGGATTGGCACTGCTCTTTTCCCCTCTCTCCTCACCTCCCTCCCAACCCTCATGGCCCCATGATAGAATGTAGATTGTTTATCATTCCCAAATCTCACACCAAATCTCTCCCTTCCCCTCTAATTTCTGTTGTTCTTCCTCCTGGATGGGGTTGTGTGTGTGTGGGGGGGGGGGGGAGCTGTGGTTCAGTGCCATTCATGGAAATTGGTGCCATCCTCCCTCCCCACTTCTCCCCCCCACTTCCCCCTACCTCTTTGGTATCTCTATTCCCATTCCTGTTCCTGGATTTCATGTGCCATGAGTTTTATCTCTTATCGAAACCTGTGTACATGCTCCTGTCTAGCTTAGATTGGGAGGCGGCACCGAGGTCGTGAGAGCAGGGCGTGAGGAGGCCGCCGGGGAACTGAGGTATATTCTGTGACACATTAGTACTTTACTAAACCCTGATCGATTCACCCCCTCCCTGCGACCCCTCTGTGGAGGGATGTCCCATTGTTCATAGATGGGCTTGGGTTCTCTGCCCCAACCCCCCTCCGTTCTCACCAATGCATTTTTGTTTATATATCTCTCAACATTGATGAAACAACCCATCCAATTGTATGGGGGGTGGACATATTCCGTACCACAGAACCCCCTGCTGGAGTTGTGGGCGTTGGGCTGCTAATCAGAAGGTCAGTGATTCAAACCCAGCAGCCACTCCTCGGGAGAAAGATGAGGCTCTCTGCTCCCCGAAGACGTAGTCCCGGAAATCCTGCATCCGGCTGCTCTGAGCCACAGTCCACTGGGGGTCACGGGGTTGTTTGTTTTGACTGCAGCATTAAAAACAAAAGGAAACTCGCTGCCACGGACTGAATTCCAACTCACAGTGCCCCTGTATACAGAGTGCTACAAGGTATACACCCTGTATGCAGAGTGGAACCTAGAGTGAGGACGTCAGCTGTAACTCATGGCAAGGATCTCCAGTCCTTTTGTCCAACAGACATGCCCCCGGGGGGGGAGGGGCTTCCGTATTTTACTTCATAGCCATGCCTGATTAGTGGTTTGCATCACCCAAGGCCCTAAAGGCAGAGGACCACAGAGTAAATTTCAGCACACAGACTCCAGGCAGGCTACCCAGCTTTGAATCGCATCTCTGGCTGTGCACCCTCAGGAGAGCTATTTTTGCTCTCTATGCCTCAATTAAACCCTGGCGGTGCAGGGGACTGCTAACCACAAGGTCAGAAGTTCAAAACCACCAGTCTCTCTACTAGAAAGATGAGGCAGTAGGCTCTACAGCCTCGGGAACTTGGGCAGCCATTCTGCTGTGTGGAGAAAGTCACCCTGTGTTGGAATTGAATTGGTGGCAGTGGGTTTTGTCTTTTTTCCTAGAAAAAAGGCCCCTTTGCCTTCCCGGTATGCATTACAGGAGGAAGAAGATTCTCTTTTTTGCCTTTAGAGCTCCAATTAGGACATTCTGGTGTTTCGTTTTGTTTTTAATTACATAGCTAAATAATAATAACAAGGCCCAGCCCCTTCCTGCCTCACTGTTTTCCAAAGGGTATACCAACATGGGTGGGAGAAGCTTGTTGGCCTGAGGGGGCAGAGCCAGGTGACTTCCCATCTGATTCTTCAGCTGCCAGAGGCTGTGGCCCTCGGCTGAGCGGTAC
The DNA here is from genome assembly GCA_004026705.1 of Nesogale talazaci. Classification (NCBI taxonomy): domain Eukaryota; kingdom Metazoa; phylum Chordata; class Mammalia; order Afrosoricida; family Tenrecidae; genus Nesogale; species Nesogale talazaci. The sequence goes on along the minus strand of PVJH01021914.1, from coordinate 10,780 downwards.
AGACTGTCTGGACCTCAGTGGCCTGATTGGTAAAATGGACGCACTATCTTGCAGGCTGCTTTGGGTTCTAAGGACCCCTGGTGGCTGTGGGTCAAGCATGGGACTGCTCACTGCCAGGTGGGTGGTTCAAGACCACAGCCACTCGATCAGAGAAGGATGAGGCTGTCTGCTTTGGGGGAGATGTGGAAGCCCGGAAGCCAGGGGCAGTCTTTGTGCGCTGCCCTGCAGGATCTCTATGAGTCGAATGAATGAGGTTTCAGCCTGGGCTATCTGAGGGACTGAGAATTGCTTCTGACTTCACAGGATTGGAAAGGAGGTTAGTCATTTGGCATATGTGCTCTCAAGTCATATTTTAGCCCTGATGGTACAAAGTGTAGGTGTCCGGCTGCTAACCCCAAAATGGGTGGTTCCAGCTCAACCAACAGCCCTGCAGGAGAAAGAATGGGTGATCGGTTTCTACCATCATCACAGCCTAGAAAGCGCTGTGGGCAGTGAGTCACAATCGATTCAACAGCACCGAACAGCCGCAGTGTCCTTAAACGTGCCTCATAGGTTGGCCATCAGCCACTCGCTGGGCCTACAGGTTGATGCTGGGACCCCCAACCCATAGGGTGGGTGAGAGGAACCACAAAAGTCCAGGCTGTCAGGAAATTGAGGGCTTCTTTGTTTCTTCCGGGTCTCATTACCTAAAGAAGCCAGGAAGGGCCTGAGTGTGTGCTAAGAATATGACAGGGTGAGCGTGAGGGAATCAGGTGCCTTTCCATTGAGTTCGTCTGGAAGGTAGCATGGGGATAGACTTAGCATTGCCACTTAGCATTACTGCCACACTTCGGCAGGAGACAGAAGGGCCAGCGCACATGGCCAAGTGTCCTGGGGCAAGACAGGGCTTGGGAGGTGCACCACATGTGAGTGTTTATGAATTTGCGACTCTAGTCTACCCAGACTAACATAGTGATGTTAGTCACTTCATCCATCCACTCATTTCCCCACCCATCCATCCATTCCCTCACTCATCTATCCATAATCATTCACCCACCAACCTATCCATTCACACTTCCATCCACCTATTCAATCCTTCACCCACCCATTCTCCTACCCATCTAGACAGCCATCCATCCATGGAACTATCCATCTCTTCTTATGTCTAAACATCTACCTACTTGTATTTCAATCCTTCCATCTCCCCACTCACTATACATCCCATTCACTATTGATGGAGCCATCCATTCATCTGCTCATCTACCTGTCCCCCCTTCAATCCATCCAATGCAAAGCTGTGTAACACTTTGGCAGGGCCTCCCTAAGAGACATTATCTAAGAGCCCCTTATTCCCATCATATCATACAAATTAATGCACTCTTATTGTAACACTTAGAAAAGAAGTGTTTTGTGATGCTTTGACATGATTTTGCTACCAATAATTTGCTTAATTTACATTCATCCATAATTTCTTGAAAATCATCAAGTATACTGAGGAATTCTTGTGAAAATGAGGCTCTAAACCATCAACTCCATTCAGATCTAATGCAACTTTTATGAACACTAAATTTAAGAAACACCAAGGCTGACATAATGGTATATTATAGAGGCATTTCATTTAAGCCTTTATTAATTTTACTCGTGCTGTTTTCTATCTTGAAGTCAATATTTTGTTTTCCACTCACAGACATTCTCCTGGGCTCTTTCAAAGCTCAGAGGCCTCAGGCCCTGATGGGGAAAACAGACCTATTCCCCACATCCTTCCCTATTTGACTGCAGATATTTCCCCTTAATGGCAGTCAGGCAGAAAGGAAGGGAGGAAGAAAAGAAAGAAGGGAGGGAGGGGCTTAAAATGAGCTGTGTGGTCAACCCAAGGTGATGCAATGCAGGTTTTCTCCCACTGTCTCCAAGACCTTCTAATGTGGCCTGTTTCAGAGTCGTCAGAAGTGGCAGCTGAGCACCTTCTACTTCTTCTTGCCTGCTAAAGTGAGTATTGTTGTTGAACGAATGAAGGCTAGAGAGTAAGCATTCTTAGTTGCCAGTTGCTGTCCATTCATCCAGGGGAACCCCAAAGACTATAGCACTTGATCACTCTTCAGGTCTGGAAGGAAACTCACCCCCGTGGCTCAATTTTCAGCCACACAACTGATAAGCCTAGAAGGAGAAGCGTAACACTGGGGGAGGCTGCATACGTGGAACCAGCCACCCTCTGCCCTCCGAAAGGCAGCACTGGCCCAAGGACAAAGTTCAACAGGGTTGGGCAAGCAGGAGGTGTGGGCACAGGTAGTGGAACAAGGCAGGCTGCAGGTTGGGGACAGCCTCAATGAGCCCAAACAAAACGCCTCTGACTGTTGCATGAGAAATGGACACTCTGCTCTGTCAGCCCTTGTCCCACTTCACAATTACAAAATGAGAAATAAAATCCAGACCCCGTGAGCAGGAAGAAGACACCAGGCAGAGCCCACACATCACACCCAGAAGATTTCTCCATGTTCCCCTCCAGGCATCCTTGGCCTAAATAGCAACAGCCCTTCTGGACAGATGAGAGGGGAGATAAAGGCCGTTCCCGGCACTTGCCATGAACGAGAGGCAGCACCTCCTCCAGCAGGGAGCATTTTCATTGCTTTTTGAAATATGAAACAGTAGATTTATCTTCTTGTGATCACACCAGGAGCCTTCTTTCTCCCGCTTAGAAAGAGGTTTCGAGAAAGTGCTGAAATGTTTAGGATAATAAAGGCACATTATTCTCCCCACAGTAGGGAATTATAAGCAGCTTGTATTATCTTTGAACATGGGGGAAATTAGAGAATTCCCCAGGGGAAAGGGATGGGGAGGAACACCCCCATACCCAACAGTTTGTCACCGGAAAACACATGTCAGAAAAACATGGCTTGATGCCTGAAGAATGCCTACAAATGGAGCCATCGGTGAGCTCTCTGGTCTGTCTACCTTAATTACCGAAGACACAGATGGCCAAGATCTCAAGGCCAGGAGCTCCCCGCACCCAGTCCTTCTCTCGCCACCTTGTATCACGTTGACCTAAAACAGTGGGAAATGCGGCAACGAATTGCCTGAGTGAAATGTGTTCATTGATATCCAGCCCCCCCCCCACCTTTGTTCCGTTACTTTTGAACATTTTGAAGTTGACGAAACCCAAACCCCAAAATCCACTTCCATCACATCACTTCAGACTCACAGTGACCCCGTCTCAGGTTTCTGACACTGACCGTCTTGGCGGGAGCAGCCCGCCTCTGCTTTCTCCCTTAGGATGGAACCATCCATTGTGCAGTTATCAGTCCAAGGCCTGACCCAAGCCCAGCTGGGAAAAGTGAATTATATCACCCCACCGCGGAAGCTGAGGTTAATGGCCTGTGCATATCTTTTCATCTTTCCTTGGCAACTTTATTTTATTTTTTTTTCACTGCAGAGCTCTCTGCCTCCCAACTTTGCAGCCTTGCACCGCACTCCATCTTGTATGTTTTTTCTTTTTCTCCGATTACATCTACTCACAGATTTGGTCATCTCACTTAGTTGTCTCTGTGCTTCAGCGTCGGGGGCTATCGAGTTGTGACCCCATGTGGAAGAGCGAGAACTGTCCCCCAAAGGGTTTTCTTGGTTGTCGTGGGAGCAGATGGCTAGGTCTTTCTCAGATGGGGGCTGGCTGGGTTTGAACCTACAGCCTTTCTGTTAGCAGGCAAGTGCTTAACTGTTGCACCACCAAGGTCCTTTTGTGCCTGTTGAAATCACCTTAATATCATCTTCACCTTCGACTTTGGCTTTTCCCCCACTCGGCCTGGAGAAGGGAACTCTGGTGTCCCAGTGTGGTAGGCCTTGGGCGGTTTCCTAATCCCCTGCAGGGTCGATGAGAATCCATCAGCTAGCTGATCCTCAGAAGGAAGAGGAGACCAGGGGCTCGCATCATGATGCCTGGGAAACCCAAGGGAGTTCTCCGCTGAAGGGGCGCTACCCGTTGGTATGGTCTCGGTGGCAGTGGATGCATTGCTGTTGCGTTTGTGTGCCTACATACCCTCACAAAGATGCCTCTTCTCTCCCCTTCATGGCTGTCTTCCTGTTGTCCCAAGAATCCTTTGCAATGTTTCTCTTTACGGAACCCTGGTGGCATGGTAGTTAAGCATTCGGCTGTGATCCGAAAAGTCAGCAGTTTAAACCAGCTGCTTCTTGGGGAAAAAAGACAGGGCTAGCGACTCTCATAAAGACTTACAGTCTCAGAAACCCCCCGGGGGGGCAGTTCTCCCCTGTCCTTAGGGTCACTCTGAGTCAGCATTGAGTAGCTGGCAGTGAGTGGTAGGAGTCATATTTTTCTCTAAAGGCCTCTTCCCGCTCTGCTTCCAGATGCTTCCTGCTTGTCCTTGATGACCAGGTTCTCCATAGCCTTCAGTTCTCCTCAGTGCCTTGTCTGGGTCAGATTCTTCCAGAATGTGTCCTGCCAGGCTAGTGTCCATGGTGCCAGGAGTCCATACTGTCTCCATGTGGAAGGTCTCCTGGAAGCCAGCAATAGTGCTCATGAATGAGAGGAGAGAGATGACCAGGACCGACACAGGGGTGGGGAGGTTGCATTGGATTATCATCGTCAACAGAGGGTTATGACGAAGAGCAGTGTCAGGAATGAGATTCTCTCACGAGCCACAGAAGCCCCCCTGTGAGGAGCACCTGACCTTGTCTACAGATCAAGGAAGGCTTCCTGGAAGAAGCGATTCCTGAGCTGGGTCCTAGTGAGTGTGTAGCATAGGGGAGAGAGCAAGGCTCAGGAAAGAGCAGCCTCAAAGTGGGAGGCAAGGAGGGGGCCCAGGGACACCTGGACCAGCCTTCCACTTTTCCCAATTCACAGATGGGGAAACCGAGGTGATGGTTTTTGTTACCCAAGCTTGGCCCACCCTGTTCTCCTCCTAATGATCCTGAAGACTCATGGCACAATCAGTCCCTCCTAAAGCAGAGGAAAGGCAGGTTCCAAGTGTGTCTAGAGCCCTGTGCTCAGCCTTGGACTTAAAAGCCTGACCCCACACTTGCTGCTGGTCGCCGAGATCAGGGTATACAGTCACCAGTGATACGTTGTAATCACCGCTTCATCCTGGCCAAGCCGAGGACCTTTGAGGGCTTGCCTATGAAGAGATGGGAGTCCTGGTGGTGGAGTGGGCTACAGGTTGGGCTGTGAACCACAAGGTCAGTAGGAGTAAGATAACTCATTCTATTTCTAGCAAGAGTTAGAGTCTGGGAAACCCACAGGGGCAGTTCCACCCTGCCCCACTGAGCTGCCAGTGGCTAGGAGGGACTCGATGGAAGTGAGTGAATGAGCTGATGTGCTGGGCTATGAGTTGGGCTGCTAAGAGTAAGGTCAGCTGCTCAATCCGCTAACCACTTCATGGGATAAAGATGAGGCTCTCGGCCCCTGTAAAGATGCACAGCCTCAGAAACCCACAAGGCTGTTCAGCTCTGCCCTATCGGGGTGCTACCAGTCAGAATTGACTAGTGGCAATAAATAGTCATTAGATTTGTGGGGTTAGCCTATGAGTCAACTTAGGGGCATGCAATTCCCCAAACCGAACCGAACCCATGGCCACCGTCACGCCGATTCTGACTCGGTGACCCAATAGGAAGAGTAGCATTGCTCCACCGGGTTTTTGAGGCCACAGGGGGCCTCACTTCTTTTCTAGGGAACCACTGATGAGTGAGGACTCCCGACCTTCCAGCTAGCAGCCAAGCATTTGACCTCTGCACCCCCAGACCTCCTTCATCTGCAAAATGGAGATAGGAAGCATCTCCCAAAGGAAGCATCTTGTGTGGGAACGTGTCCAGGTGTTGGTTGGGTGCTCAGTCCCTCCTAAGTGTCCACGCACTGGCATCCGTTGGCCCTGCCTTGGTTTTGTCCTAACCCAGTTGCAACCGCTCTAGAGCGTCCAGGGCCCAGCTTTCCGCCGCCCCCTGCAACATTCCTTTTCATCAGGGTTGGTGCTGGACATCAAAGGAGGGAACCAGAGCAGAGCCTGCCCCAGATGCCCTGCAAAGCCTCCAGGCACAGGCGGGCTGGATGGTTACTCGATTTGAGAGAGGTTGGCCTGTTGTGCCTGTGTAGATGCTAGACTTCACAAGACCAGTCAGACAGCGCTCACCCGAGGAGTCACCTCAAAGCCCAAAGCCATCTGTTTCTTTCTTTTTTTATTCCCCCTCTGTACAGTTGTTTATATTTATTCTTCAAACACTTGACAGAATTTACCAGAGAAGTCACAAGAGCCTAGAGTTACTTGGAGAACTATTTTAAACAATGAATCGAATAGCTCATGTTTTATGGATGTAGGGCTTTCGGAGAGGGTCTATTTCCTTTTTTAAAAATCATTTTTGAGGGGCTCTTACAACTTGTATCACAATCCATCCAAACATACATGTATCAAGCGCATTTGTGCATTTGTTGCCATCATCATTCTCAAAATGTTTGCTTTGTACTTGAGCCCTTGGTATCAGCTCCCTGTTTCCCCCTCTGTCCCCGCTCCCTCATGAACTCTTGATAATTTATAAATTATTATTTGGTTCCATCTTACACTGTCCGATGCCTCTCTTCACCCATTTTTCTGTTGTCTGTCCCCCAAGAAGGGGGCTATATGTAGATCATTATAATCCATTTCCCCTTTCTACTCCCCCTTCCTCCACCCTCCTAGTATTGCCACTTTCGCCACAGAACCTGAGGGCTTCATCTGTCCTGGATTCCCTGTGTTTCCATTTACTATATGGACCAGTGTCCATCCTCTGGTCTCACCAGATTTGTAAGATAGAATTGGGATCATGATAGTTGGGGGTGGGGGTGAAGAGGGAGCACTGAAGAATAAGAGCAAAGTTGTATGTTTAATCATCGCTACACTGCACCCTGACTGGCTCTCCTCCCCCCCGACCCTTCTGTAAGAGGATGTTTTTTCTTTCTTTCAGTGGTAGCGAAAATATAACCAGCCAAACATATTCCCAATTGGCCATTTCTGCCCATCGGAACCTGTGTTAGTCCAGGTAGACTAGAGAAACAAATTCATAAACATATATATATATATATATATATGAAAGAGGTTTATGTACAAGAGCAATTGTGCATTGAGGAAACATCCCAGACCAATCCAGCTCAAACCCACAAGTCTGATCTTAACCCATTTGTCTGATACCATTCTATAAAGTCTTCTTCACAAGACACATGCAATGACATCAGGACAATCACCAGCCAATGGGTTCAGAGTCTTGTGTATTCAGTGGTGATAGAAGCATCTCCATGCAGGCAAGGATCTCTCTGTGGCTTCACAAGCATCTCAGCACTGGCAGGAGTCTTATGTGGCTTTTCTAGCTTCAGAGATCTGGTTCCATCAGGGTAAGCCCATGTGACTTCTCCTCCGGGATGTCCCACAGGGAGTCAGCCTTTTGTCTTGTCAGTAGAGCATCTCCAAGTCTCTCACCTCCAAGGCAGAAATATGGCCAGATTTCCCAGAATTCTCAGGAGAAATTCTTGCCCACACAGAGGTCTCATTGGCTATCTCCAGATTGACAGGCTAGACTCCACCCCTACACTCCCAATCCTGAAACTGACCCAAGAGTAGATGACTGCCACAGAACCAAAACCAAACTTCCTGCCATCAGGTCAATGCGGTCTCAAAGCGACTTCCCTGTGGGTTTCCAAGTCTGCCACTCTTGATGAGGGTAGAAAGTCCTGTCTTTTTCCCTCAGAGCTCCTGATGGTTTTAAACTGCCAACCATGTGGACTGCAGCCCAACATGTAACCACTGTCACCAGGGAGCTTCAAAGAGTGGATGGGGAGAAAATGGATGGAGAAGCTATGTAACTTCCACATGAGCATCTTGAAGCCCCCTGTGGACTACATGCTCCATGGAGTGCAGCCATTCCTTCTCTAGATTCTTGTCCAAACCATTCCACCACCCTTAACACACACTCAGCGACCACGGACAGAAGCCTGTGCATTCCCCCTCCCTCCCACCCCTGTGGTGGTATTGTGGGGGGTGGGCTGGGGAGTGGGGTTGCCTGCTGGCTGCTTTCAAGTCACTTCCGACTCATGGTGCCCCTTTGTGTCCAGAATAGAACTGCTCCTTGGGGGGTATCAATTCTGACTTCTCCTAAGGCCAGCATCAGGTCTGCCTTCCAAATCCTCTCTGAGGATGTTCAGCCGTCCAGCTTTCCAGCTAAGTAATATTTCTGCCCTTAACTGTTCATGCCAGCCAGAGCTCACCTCAGCTAATAACTGTTGCTTTGTGCTTGGCCTCGTGGATTAGGCATTGTGCTGCTAACTGCTAGGTCAGCAGTGTGAAACCACTAGCTGCTCCATGAGAGAAAGACTGAGCTTTCACTCCTGCAAAGAGCTGTAGTCTTGGGAATCGACTGGGGGCAGCTTTACCCTAGTCTTATAGAGTTGAAACGGACTCAGTGGCAGTCAGTTTGTTTCAGGGAGATGGTATATATTTACTTATTTCAGAGAAGGTAAATTCTATAGTACCTATCTGTTAAGGGATGGGCTTTGTCCATTTAGCCTGGTGTCTTCAAGGTGTGTCCTTGTTGTGGCATGTGTCAGAACTTCACTTCGCAGCATGACTTAATTAGGGTTCTGTCGTGTGAGTGAACCATCTTGGGTCTATCTATCACCTGTGGATGGGCATTTCATATGCATCTCCCTTCTAGGTCAGCACTTTACATTCCCTTTGGGCACAGGTGCAGCTTTTTGTTCCTCTGTCACCTCAGACAGCACCTGTCAGTACTGTTCTATTGACACTGAACATCTCTTAGCATTCAGTATCATCTGGCATGTTCTCAGACCACCTCAGTGACTGCCCAATGCCACTTTGAGAACTAAGGTGCCCCTGAGACAGCCATGGTATTTTTAATGGCCTCATGTACATGCAAAAGCTGGACGATGAATAAAGAGAGAGAAGGAGAGGAATGGACACTCTTGAGTTATGGTGCTGCTGAAGAAGATTGACAATTCCATGGCTGGCCAGAAGAACCAACAAATCTGTCTTAGAAGAAGTACAGCCAGAGCACTCCTTAGAAGCAAAGATGGAAAGATTTTGTCTCAGATACTTGGGACCTGTATCAGGAGGGGCCAGTCCCTGAAAAATGACATCATGGTTGGTAAAATAGAGAGTTGGTGAAAAAGAGAGGAAGCCCTTTGGCAGGATGCACAGCAATAGAGGCTGGAACTATGAGATCCATGGGCGCAGTCACTATGAGTCAGAATAAACTAGAAGATACCTAACAGTAGCACTGGTCATCCCCAAACAAAATCGATGACCCTCAAGTCAACTGTGACTTATAGCAACCTATAGGACAGAGACAACTGTAGGGTTTCAGAAATGGCAACTATTGACTAAGACAGTCTAAATTCTTCTCCCCTGGAACCGTTGGTGGTTTAAAAACTCATCCTTTGGGTTAGCTAGCCTTTCAACATTTAGCCTATGGTGCCATCAGAGTTCTGTATAATCGTCACATTGAGGCACAATGTTGACGTGTATTTGAGTGGAGATGGCGGGGGTAGAAAGAAGTAGCAGGCTTGAGGTCTACTTTGAAATTAAAGTCAAGAGATGAGAAGGAAAGATGTCTTCTGGGTAAAGTGGTTGAGCACCTGGCTGGGTCCAATGGCACCGTGTTGTGTCTCTTGAAGCACTAACAGAGAAGAGTAGACCTGAGTAGCAACACAGTAAGCAGAGCATGTGGACACCTCTTGGATACTGGTATGTTTGAATTGCTGCATGTAGATGGCTATAGATACATATACTGTCTACACACAGAGATATACAGAGAGAGGTTATTTCTGTTAGACATCCTAGTGTATTTCTTCAAAGCACAGGAAATTGAGCAATCATAACCCTCCGGTTTATACCTTTTCTTTTTTAGGTATATCACCTTTCTCATATGTATCCCAATGGCTTCCATGAGGAACTCAACCATAACAATAGTTGTGACACGATGGCAGGACTGGGCAGTCTCATGCATTGGAGTCACTGTTTCAGGCAGGGTTCTCTAGAGAAACAAAACCAGGATATATATATATATATATATATATATATATATATATATATATCCTAAGAAATAAACAGTTAGTTAATCTATAAAGCAATACGAATGGCTCAGTGCAACTCACTTGTGTGAGACAGCTAGTACACTGGCAGTCCTTCCAGTCTTCAGGACCACCAAGCAGTCTGTAGAGTAATTCAGGCTATCTGGTCACATGCAGCAAACAGCAAGGCAGGCCACCAGCAGTCAGCCAGATGGCAGAGTCCAACAGTCCCCAGCTCAAGAGATGTATATTCCAGGAGCGTGGCAAAGCAGGGCTTAAAGCAATCTCAACTCACAGCTACACAGTCCGCAATTAGGTGTCCCATGGGTGGTGTAGCTTGGAGTTGGAGGTACAGAACGAACAAGGCAGCCAGCTGGTCTGAAGATCCAAGAGCAAGCGAGGAAGGACAAGGCTCACCGAGCCATTTATCTCTCTGCCCTTCGATTGATCTCACATGTGTTCATTGGCCATGCTGTCACAACAAACCTACCTATCACAGTCACTATGATTCTGACTCAACTCGATGGCACCTAAGGAGATGACATCTTTCTCCTCCACTAGACTGGAACACCCATGGGGACAAGGACCTTGTCTTATTAGCTGTTGCTCCCCAGGGCCTACCACAGGGGGCCCTTGAATTCATATAAACATTGCTGTGATTCTAGGGACAGGTAGCCTCCATGGTTTACCAGGTGTTCTAGTGGGCAAGTTGATTGGGAGGAGGTTTTCTTCATGGGCTGGGTATAGCTA